>SSNR01000190.1:1236522-1271755 GCA_006937965.1 Callopanchax toddi
CAAATTAAAAAAAAAAAAAAAAAAAAAAAAGCATCATTTAATCAGCCCTAAAATAAACTGAAACGATTTATTATCTCTGTCATTCGGTGAATAAATGATCAAAATGTCAGAAGAAATTAGATAAACGAGGAAATAATAGTCTAATTATTTACCTCCTAAAATAAATAAATCTAAAAATGATAACGACTTTAAATGTTGGCGATAAAAAGGCCTTGACAAAGATTTAATAATCACTCTGACATACGATTAATCTTATTATCTGGGGCCTTTTTGTCAAGGTTCATTGTCCTTAAGTAGGCCTAAAGCTTAAACAACTCTGTGATTTGATCAATACCCAACAAGTAACGGCAAGAAGACACGATTTATGCGTTTTATACAGAAGCTTTTTTTTTTTTTTTACAATTATTATAAATAATGTAAGAAAACAAATGTTTTGGTCATGCTTTTTAAAATAAATGTTTGCTGACGTTTATTTTATACCGCCTTCAAAATACAGTTAAAGCAACTTATGACGTTCTGTCCAAAATTAAACATTTGAGTAAAGAATTATAAGTATTTAATTTTGGTTTTTAAAACATATCTAACTTCTTTGTGAGTCTCAAAGGAAGTTGTTCAACCTTTGAACTTCCACAAAACAATGAAGAAATGTATTTTTATTCATTTAAGGCAAGAGTTAGGCTATTATGTCAAATAATAATAATCTAAAAATATTAAGAAAACAATATTGTAAGATAATGTTTACCTTTTTAATACCTTTTGTTTCGTTTTTTCTGTGAAGTTCAGCTCATGTTTCTGAAAGACATAACGAATAAAATCCACTCTAAGCGGTTGACCTGCAACAAAAACCACGAGATTAATAATCGGCAGACCCAAACCTGAAATAATTCTGTTTTAGCTTCTGAAATCCAAACTAATCAAACTGAGCAAGTTGACTAAACTGAGTCATCATTTTTTATCAGCTCACTAACCCTCAGATCTGGACGCTTAACCCAAACGTTTCCTGATTCATGTGATGGATGAGCGCGTGCTGCGCTCGCGACGTTATCTTAATGACATGATTGATGAAAGGGGTTCGGGAGGCGCGCGCGGTCCGCTGATGTCGCGGGTTCGGCTCGTGAGTCCGGAAAGGAGGCGACTCGGGACTGGAGCTCACAGGGGCGCGCGCAAGGTTAAACTTCAGCAGCTCGAGCCAAAGGAGGCGCGTGCGCTGCGGTGACTTCTGAAGCAGGCGACACTGCTGCGTTCCTTAGAACATCACATTATTTGTCAAAAAAATAAAATAAGCTACAAATCCTCAATGCTAGATTAAATGTGATTATAATAAATGTTTCCACAGAAGATTTTAGGTGAATTTGTTTGACTCAAAAATGCATTATTTAAATCAAACTGCTCATTTATTCATAAAACTAATAATACGTTGTAGTTTGATTAGGTTCATTATGTCTTCATTTCAAATGATTTTCATCACGTTTTTATCCTCAGGCACTTGATTTAGCTTCAACAGTCACTATGTTAAAACAGAAAGAAAACTCTTTAATTATGTGTCTGAACGAAACAACCTGAAGATCGAATCACATTTAATTTGTGTTGTAGTTTTGTTGTCATGTCACAAAGTAAAGGACGCTGACATGTGGTTAAATGAGTCACAGCTTAATTAGGATTTGATTATTAAACTGAGAATGTGTCACTGCATTAACCAGAAGAGAGTCATTTGCAAATCTCCTCCCTTGGTTGAGAGCCATGAACAAGGACAATAAGATGAGGGCAACGTTTATTTAGGGCTCTAAAATTAAACTTTAAAAGTTTAAGAACAGTTAGGATACAAGGTGGATCACAAAGGTTATGTGATATTAAAACAGGCATTTTATATCTTATTAAACACAATTTGCATTAGAGCAAGTACTTCTCTTGGTCAGAACTGTGCAGAGCTGCTGCTTTAAGGGAGCTAACAAACTAATAAAACTGACCTCTAAAACATTTTAGATCAAACTCAAACCATTTTAGTTAGTGAAATTATGGTCTGCTGTTTCTTAGTTTATGGTGAAAAGCCAAGGCAGTCCAATTAGTATCAATATTATTTTGTGTCATTCTGCTGCTGAACTTAAGCTGTTATTGCAACAACAAAAAAAAAATGGATGTAAAAAAGCCATAATTATCTTTTCTTGTTGTTAGTTAAAATATAACTATTACTTATGTTTGGGTCATTCTTGATCACTTCAGAGGAGTGACGTGGCTGCAGAGCCGCAGGTTGCAGACCCCTGTAAAAACGTCAAAGATCAGCTGGAGATATTAGAGAACATCTGAGCGCTTTAAGCTAAAAGACAATAAAACATGCAACACATACTGGCATCAATTAATTAGTTTAATATTAGTAATTGGTCCAGTTTTATCTTTTGTTCATTTAAAAAATAATTAAATCTTAGAGCTTTTAATTTGATTTATTATTTAGTTATTAGTCCAATAGATGAGTCATTTCTAAAAATGAGAACTGGTTCTCACTTGACTGTCTGGTAAAGGTTAATAAAAGCAACAACAATAATAATAGATAATGGGTGACAGGTAATAGACAGCAGTAGTAAAAGTTCACACATTTATTTACGTCATTGCATTAATACAGCTAAGAAGGTGAGCTCAAACATTTTCTGCACCTTTTTCCGTGTGATTCTTTAAAACCCAGTGTTCCAGTTGAACAAGTCATTCATCTGTGGGTGAGGGCCACAAACAGCAGGAGTTGGACAAATGTGTGATGCTGCAAGATCTCTCAAACCCAAAAATTCTGAGGCGTTTTCATGATTTTTAGTGATTTCATTTCACGTCAACAATAATAAAGAAATAAACTTCCCCAGCTTAAATGATCCTTCAGAAAGCAGTGAAGGCGCTAAAAGACAGAGAACAAACCCTGTGTGTGTGTGTGTGTGTATGTGTGTGTGCGTGCGCGCGCGCGTGCGTGCGCGCGCGCGTGCATGCGTGCGTGCATCTGGTATTCGTTCAAAGAACATTATGTGTGTGTCTGTGGTCTGTGTGTTCTGCACTGGAATAGTCAGAATCTTGTATTTGTTTTTGCCTCTCAGTGAGATGTATTCACCAGACAAAGGGATGTAGTTGCTTGTATTTGTGGGTGAAGATGTATGCATTAAAGTAAATAGATGCGTTTGTGAGTGAGTGCATGTTTTTGGATTTTCTTTTCATATTTTTTGAGCCGTCGGATTTATTTATTTACTGTATAAACAGTTTGCATGTTAAAAGCAGAGAGCTGTCATCGTGTGTGTACGCTTTGCATTGTTATTTAAATTATAACAAATTAGTGTGAATATAAACACAAGAACTTTTTTTAAAATTTGAACTCAAGAGGCACAACATCCCCTCTGTTTACTCTCTGACACTTTGTTCCTTATGAACACTGACGTGTGTTGAAAAGTTTTGAATTGGGCATTTAACCTCCTGCCCTGGAACTCGTAGCCACAGTCGGTAGCAGGTCAGACATGTGGGCCTTTTCTGTTGTGGCAGACCTGGATAGATTACTAATCCCCCCCCTCCTCCTTTTTTTCTTTCAGACTCACTGACTTTTGATCCCTTGCGTAATAGTTTTTGTATTGTTTCAGGAGTTCTTCAAAAACAAAACAAAAGGTCAAGGTCACGACAAACCTCATGTCATTTCAACTGAATCAGAAAGTTCAGATACAGTAATTACAAGCCCTTTATGCTCCCTCTGCAAGCACTGAAATATAAATAAACATAATAAGTACTGTCAAAAAAACAAAAACGGACAAGACCTCTGAATTACATGGCTGTTCTGTCCTTGTGTGTCTGTGTGTGTGTGTGTGTGTGTGTGTGTGTGTGTGTGTGTGTGTGTGTGTGTGTTCATCTTGTGTGTTTGCCCTGTGATTTTTCTGGATGAGCTGGAAATTTACAGTTCAGGTCTGTGCAGTTTGCTCCGTCCAAAAACTACAACTCTTTTTCCCCTCTTGGCTCAGGATCTGGGAGACCAGCTTACCCATTCTGGGTTAACTATATGAAAATGGATGTTTGGGCCAATGCAGTAATCATAATGTGATTTGTTGTGTTCATGAGCCAGTTTATGTCATCTCAGAGGATATATATTTGGTATTGTTTTCCTAGTGGCCATGCTAGAGCATGTACTGGGGCAAATAGTTAAAGAAGCTCAAATTGAATTCCCAAGTGTTTGGAGGAGGACATACTTAAAGTTTGCATCTTTAAATTTTATAAGCAATGACTTACCTGTTGAAGATAGCTCTTTGATCAACCTCAGTTTGGAGAAATGGATACTGGACAGGTGAGCTAATTACAAGTCTGAGTGGGGACAATTACAAACCGTCTTAAAACTTCTCTAATCTCAAACATTTCAGTTCCTGCAACTGTTGTTTTATAAAATGTTATATATCAGATTTCATATCTCAGTTATATACATAGAATTCTGTGGGTATTTGAAACAGACCAAGCAGCTAGTTACTATAGCATTTCTGGCTGGAATTTAATAAATACAGTATTCTAACACAGGAACCACTAAATGTAGCATTTATGGCAACATTAAGGTTATTAAATAGCATTTCTCAAAAAATGCAATAAAAACTGTAGAGATTGGAAGTGTTTTGTACCTGTCCTTATTGTGGCTAGTTGTTAGCTCATCTGTTTGATCAGAACTAGCAAACTCTGGATGATCAAAGTGCTGTCTATCGTAAATTGTTCCTGAACTTTTTAACAGAAACCCACCTAAAAAGAACGATCACACTAGGGGAAGAACACTGACAGGTTATGAGACACAACCTTGAATATAAATTTATTTTAAAAATCAAGCAATCTTTATTATGAAATATACAAGCAACACATATTCAGTCCTTTTACTATAGTGAAGTACGTAAATTGCAACGCGTGAACAATCAAACTGTTTTTTTAAATCAAATAAGCAGTAAATTTGCAGTTTGTAACACCCCCTAACTGATTTTGTTGAGGAGCTCTTTCTCTCTTTTCATGAGATGGACCAGAAAATGATTGGAATGGTCCGAGTCTGTTTTAAAATCTTATTTCTTGCCAATGACTTTTGTTTTTATTGTTTCTCTTGTAATCTCCGTTAATGTTCAGTTGTTCTTATTTTCACCAGTGGTGTTCTTTATCTGTTGTTTATGTCCTGTTTTTATGTCGTTCATATTTTTTATTCATCACTTTGGTTTAACGTGTATTTCACTTGGGCTTGAATCTACTTCATTGGTAATTGACTGATCTAAAACTTAAAGATCAGATTTATTTTATTCCGGTATGTAAATGAACCATTACAAGGCAGCATTAAAAAGTCTGAGGTTTTTCCTGGTCCGTGAACTCACCATCACTAAGCGCTGATTGACACCAGCCTATAGATGTTGGAGTTTTTACTTTATGAATCTTGATTTTTCAAATTAATCAGAATAATAAAACAAACAGCTAAAAATGATAGTTCCTTGAGATGAATCAGTATCAGCAGGTCAGAGCTATAAGAGAATCAGAAAACACTTTTAAGCCCTCATAACCAGAATTGGTTCATCTCTTTTATGAAGTTAGCTCATGGGAAATTCAACAAGAATTCCATTATGCACATGTATTGTAATGTTTGCGTAAATAGCAATAAACTCTTCTCATTTCCCATCGACGTTCTGCTGTGAAATCAGAGCAGACACTAAAGCTGCTACAGTCTGGAAAGAGTTTATGAAGACTAGTGTGAGGTACAGGACGTAGCAGTTCTCCTCAATTTGATTGAACAAGAGCAAGCAGCAGAGTTTGAAAAGAAGCTGTTGAAAAGATCAGTGTGTGAGCGTGTTAATGTTCATCTGCTGGGAAGGCTGCGACCCCGAGGACAAGTGCAGCGTGTTCTAAAGCTGTATGGTTCTGATTTCTGATTAAAAAGAACAGAGTGAGTGAAACATCTGTGCAAATTAGGAGAAGGAAAGGGCATACTCTTTAAAATGTTGACATTAATTTGTTGCACAGCTGTTTAATGAGGATTTTGCCTCCAAATCTTTAATGAGTTTAAAAGTGAGAGTTACTAGAGGGCAGAAGAGAGCCATCTAGAGAACTGCTTTTGCTATTTCTGCCTCACTCTTAGCATTCGGTGTCCTAAATTAAAATTAAGATGAGTAAAATTACATCTTAAACACAACGTCCTACCCTCATAATGTGAGATAATCCCCTCACATCAGCGTTTAGTTGCAGGTATCATTAGAAATGTTAATATTTCCAGCAGACGTCCCCGTTTACACTGAACTGCCTCCAAGCTTTCATTCAGCACATTGATTCCTAAAATCGTTTCACCCCCGTGCTCAGACCCAAGTCATGACTCAGACGTAGAGCTTTCTGTGGTCAGTTTTTAAAACAAGAGTTCACACTGAGATGCGTGTAGTGGAACGGGGACCTCACAGAGTGTCGGTCGGCCCTGCAGCTCTGTGGGGTTTGAAGCACATCGAGGTGTCTGAGAGGTTCGAAAGGAAGGTGAAGTTATCAGTGAGTGTGAGCACTCAGCTGAAATCAGAGCATCCTACTGATGCTTTCTCTAGAAGAATCCCACACCAGGCTGTTAATTAATCAGAGCAGGTGATCTCAGCCTTCAGTTTCTCTCCATATTATTCTAATTTAAAGTTTGTTGTGCTTTCTTTTTTTTTTTTTTTTTTTGCATTTGGAGTGTAGGAATCAGGGGGAAGTTTCTCAAAAAGCTTCCTCTGTCCTTTCCTATACCGCACAAGAAGAAATCTTTTGAGAGCTCCATTGGTGTTCTGGTCTTTCCTGAATTGCGGTCCTCTCGGGTGTGTTTCATAATGGTACTTGGACCGTTGCAGTCTGATGTATCGCACCCGAGGGAGAAACTGCACTCTGCACCAATCTATCAGTCCCAGGTTGGAGGAAGGCAGAATGACACGCTCATACGTCTGCGATTATAGCCCCCCTCATCCTGCATGTAATATTCTGAATTTACTTCAAACTCAGCCTCCTCTTTTTTTCCCTTCGTTTTTCATATATTGAGATCTTGAGTGATCATGCACAAACAATTGTGGTTCAGCAAATTTAGAGTTTATTTTGATTATTGAGGTAATGTTATATTTTCTGCTGGATTATTTTATTTTAGTTCTTAGCCGTGTTGAAGCTGCTGTATAAACAGGGAAATGTAAGTAGATCCACTATTAGATCACCCGTTGTCAGTGTGCTTTATTTTAGTAGTTTATTGATATTTAAACCATCTCCTTATTCTGTTTTAGTACATTTATTTTCCTAATACTGATCATGAAAATAATGCAGTTTTTTGCTAAATTAAATTTCTACTAGACTGCTGTGGCTTTTGGCTTTTCTTAAGTGGAAAGGAGACAAGGTAATTACCCTTGGGGCAATTAGAGAAAGGGGCCGAGGGAGTAGCAAAGTCATTTTCTAACCCAAACATCCTGGTCCGAGGGGCCGGAGTGGCTGGACAGCCTCCTGGAGGCCGCTGGCTGGCTCACTGGGAGCCGTTCACAGGGAAGCAGATCAGGGTTTGTTTTCTTTCTCTTGAGGCCAGCCTCCCTCTGAAACCTCTGCCAGATGAACTGCACCTGAAAGGCAGCGGCAGCTCTCCCACCGCCGTCAGCAGAGGGAGCCGAAGGCACCACGTGCTTCAAATCCTTTAGTCAGCTTCATTACACTGCAGGCAGCATTCAGATCAGACGGGGGTTGTGGCTGATGTGTGTAATCTTCTGGAGCTACTTGAGTGTGTGAATTTGATCCAATCATCATTATTACTAAATATGTTTTTAACAATAAGGATTCCTGAATAAATCCAGAGAAAAAGCAAACTTTAAAATAAACCTTATCCCACTGACTTAATGTGATTTTGGTAACTTTGTCATCTGTCATTCAGATTGTTAGATTTAAAAAAAATTATTGCTCTTCACATTCATGCATCTAACTGTATTATTTGGGAAATTGAACAAACATCTTTAAAAATTAGATGATTTGGTAAACATCATAAAACAATTTAAATAGTATTTCTTTAGGATTCTTAAACATGCTAAATGTGTCAAAGTAACCGTATAAAAACAATACTTTAGAAACACCTTAAGACTTTTACTCTTGTTTTGTCTTAAATGATGAATGTTTTGTATTGCATTTGACAACTGGATCAAACTATTAGTTCACATTACATAATTAGGAATGATTAATAATATTTATTTTTGAATAATAATTGTACATATTACTAATATGAACCCAAGGTTATTCCAGTTTCTGGCCTCCAATAAAACCTAAAAATGTACAATAAACAACATACAAAATATTGACTGTAATCTCACATTAAATATCTGTATAATAAAAGAGTTTATTATAAAATTAGTTTAAAAGCATAGGACAAGAAGTTTGCATCAGGCACAGTCATCGTTTAGGAGAGGATGTCTGTTTTTTGGTTCTGGTACCAAAACAATGGCAGAAAAGATGAGTCTGAATCAGAGTAAGATTTGATTAGAGAATAAAAACACCAGTAGGAAAAGGTCAACATTTGATTATCAGCCTGACTGGACTTGGGTAATGTTTTTTGTATATTTATTTTGTTTTTATTTTACTTTAAAAAGTTTAACTCTTATTTTGCCAGATTGCTGTCCTGAAGATTAGATTGTATTTGTCCAAAAGAGACCAGGTGGCAACACAGGCAAACACATTCAAAACAAACAAATTAAACCCAAAAGATGCAGCTAATTAAAACTTTTAGAATTATTTATAAATACTTTTGGTTTTAGCGATTATGCAATATATTTAAATTGTTTCAGCGTTATCTGGCCCTTGATTTTCAAATGACTGTAGATTAGTCCAAGACGTTGGTGGAACTATCATCAGCAGAATGTCCTGAGAGCACGAACCACAGGTTGTAGGTTTTGGTGTTAGAAAAGATGATAAATACCTGGGAGGTCTATTTAGAATGGCTTTGTAAATAAAAACATACCAAAGGCAGAGATGGTGGACTGTAGGGGAGCTCAGAGCTCTATAATACACTCCAACACTCTGAGATCAAGCCTTCATGTAGTAAAGTAGGACACTTGCAAAAGACAGGTAAAAACGTTGCATTAACAAATGTGTTTCTGACATTAAACTAGAAACAAGACCTGATCCTGAAATAAAAACCAAATTCAGCCTTATCATGAGCCATTCTTATAAAAAACATTATGAATCTAAAACAGGATTCTCAGTTTAAGAAGATGCTTTCCCTGAGGCGTCATGCCACGAGCAGTGCAGACAAACCACAGAGCTCAGCGTCATTTGGGACTGGCACAAAGTGATAAAAAGAGCAAAAGCAAAGCTGTAGCTGACCTTCTCTTTTCTGATCCAGTTGTGCATTGGATCTAGAAATCATTCAACCAGCTGAGTCAGCGTACTGACAGTAAGGGCCAGAGAGCAGTACAGAAGCTTAACAGCTCCTGAGTGATACCCATCAGGGGAGAAACGGGGCGGAAAGTTCTGCATGAAAATCTAACTTGAAAAATTGAGCTTTGTGGGAAAGCAGGGGGGGGGGGATTTTGCATCTAGGTGAATCAAGCTGAACGACAAATGTAATGCGTTCATTAGTCACTCCGCCGATTCCCTTCGTTCCATACGGCGTATGTCTTCATCAGAGGTGCAGAGAGAGAAAAAGTAGGAGAGTTCATATTTGCATTCACGACTGAGTGAGAATTAGTCTTGGCTTCCTGACAAGAATCTCTAATGAGCAAACACTAGATGACATCATTTTGAAGCTTGCAGAGAATTAGCTTGATTAGAATAACCCTCCACTCTCACCTTGGCCAGACGTCCAGCTCCTCTGACAGTCAGAGCCTCTTCAGCTCCGACAGTTTGGCTTTTAAACGTTTCTCCATACGTGACTGAGTTGCACTAACTTTAAAGTGAAAGTGGGTGTCTTGCTTTGCTCTGTATTAATAATTTATTTGTGTTTGTTAATGGAGTGTGTGTGCTGATCTGGTTTGTCATTTGGAGTTTGCACAGTAACTTCTTTTGCGGGGATGAGCGAGGTTCGCCCTCAGCGCTCTAAAAACAACAAGCCACGCCTGCCAAACCTCCTAGATAATTAGTGAAGCATTTTACACTCCGCAGAACTTCAAAAAGCAAATGGAAAATTGACAAATTAAGCTATGTGAAGTGGGAGGGGGTCTTTTTCCCCCCAGAAGACTTGGCTGAGATCCAGTGTAGCACATGGTCACTTTAAGAGAACTCACTGTATAACTTAGTCCAGTTTATAGTAATCAACGTGATCATGTGGCCTTTTTATTCCTCATTTTCAACCTTATCGTAAGCTTTATTTTGAAATAATTATTGCTAATTATTTACATTTATTACAGAGGTTTATGGGCTTGAGGATAAGTGTGAGAAAAATTGTGCTAATGAACCACAACACATCCTGAATGGGATTCATGCACAGGGGGAAGGTTTTGAGATTTGGTTACTGCATTTCCTGGGCGGGTCCCACAGGAACCTAAAGCACAATCAGAGGCTCAGGCTTTAAATGGGATCAAACCAGGTTAGAATTTAAGTGTTGCTGGTGTAAACCTCTCTTTTGTGTTGTCTGCCTGTGAAAAATTCTTATTGTGATCATTAGATTCTTTATAATAACGGTGCTGGCTGAGGTTGGAGAATTCCTCCAACGGGACGACAGCTGTCAAAGTACTTTGCTTTTGCTGAAATGCAAGACTGAAAAAAAGATTTTTGTGGGGCGGGGGGTTGAAATATTAGCTATTTGTTTTGGATCTTGAGCCGTTGTTGATGGTAGATATGATTTATAGCTGAACTGATACAGTCTATACAGTGAAATTCTCATTTAAAAAAATAATCTATCATTTCTACATGTTGTTTATACAAAACGTTCATAAATGTGATGAACTGCTCATTAAAAAGCCTCACACACGGGTTCTGATCGGCGCTCCCCTTTTCGCCAGTCCTGCAGCCTCGAGCCGTCAGACCGAACTGTCACTGTGTCCACTGTTGCACTCTGGAGAGTTGAACTTGACTGAAACATATGTCTTCAATTTTAATAGCTCTCCACTCCCCCCCAGATGGCCAGCTGGGGGGGAGGGGTTGCTTGAGAAGCTGCGTTTCATGTAAGAATAATTTGTGCTAAGTAGCTGGGCGATCTGTTTGTTACGCTAGAGCTGACAGTTTGTTTATGTTTCTTGAGGAGTATGATGGATGGGGCAGGAGTTGATGCTAATTAGACTAAATTGTTACGAAGAATGCCGAGGGTCTGCACTGCACTGCTGAGGCCAGTTTCCATTGTTCCTGCGTCTTCGCACTTTGGGCGTAATCGAATGAAGCTTGGCCCCATTCATCATAGCAGTGGGCGTCTAGGACAGGAAGCAAACGGCTTGACCTGGATGGAGTCGTTTGGGGAGAGGGATGTGACGGTGGGAATAAAAGCCATCAGAGTAGAAATATATCACTTCCTTGCTGCAGTCCAATTAGGAGAGACACAGCCCGATACCAACCGGCTATGAAATTATGTTTACTCCTAATGAAGAGAGATTAGCAGCTTCCACTCCCAGCTGGCAAACTACCACAAGTGTCCACTAGAGAACGTATCACCAGTTCATGCTGTGATTTCTTAATGGAGAAACATTCAAATATACAAGTAAACATTTTATTTTATTTTATGTCAGTGAACATTGACCATATTTGCAACAAAATTGTGTTACAAGTGGCAAAATATTTGAAAATGACACAAATATTGTTGTCTCAAAATGTGTTGTCTCGAGTTTTATGATGGCAGTTTGTATAAATACCAGAATATTATGAAGAGTGATCAGATGTAATACAATTAATCACAAAATTCCTCTTTGCCACAAAAATGAATGCAATTCCTAAAAATACATTTCTAATGCATTTGTGAAGGAGGCTTCAGGATGCTGGAAAAGTCCAACAAGAACCAGGACCTGAAGTTGATCCAGCTGGTGCGTCGTTGCTTAGGAAAGGCAACAGGCAGGAGTTGGTTCATCTTCAGCAGGAGAAGACTTCTGAAAGATTGTCCAGTGTTATGACGGGTAGCAAAGAAGCTACTTCTCTTCATAAAAACATCAGTGACAGACTGATATTCTGCTAAAGGTCCAGGGATTGGACTGTTGAAGACTGGGATCATGGGCATAGATTTGGCATGGACGGAGGTGACGTGTCCCCACCAATAATTCAATCCAAGGGTGCAGAAATATTGCTGCATTCCCACCAATAATATGTGCAGACCAGTGGATCAGGTGCATGGATGGACCTGTGTCCAGGGTGGAGGCATACGTATCTGGATCGAATGGCATGAGCCCCTAGTGGCCCGCATCTATTACATAGATAGCACCTGCTGTGGGTCTGGATGTGGACCGGGCTGGACTGGCCATTGGACATTTTCCTGGTGATTGTAACTTTGGGTCTGTCCAAACCAGGACCAGCATTACAGGACGAATCGCTTTAATCTGCACTTCCTGTTTTGGTCCACTCTTGACCTTGTGTCCCTTCCTGGTCCCCACAAATGTCATGGGCAAATCTGTGCCATTGACTGGGATAAAGTCTTTTTTCCTGATGGATCTCCTGTCTGGCAATCAGAAATGTAATGGTGCTAAGAAGAGCGCTCCCATCAGTCCTGTGTTATAGCAAACATCTTTAGACTATTCATGTGAGGGGTTGCTTCTCATCCAAGGGAGTGGACTTACTCCCAGTTTATCCTCAGAACAGAATGGTACCTAAACATCCTCCAAGAGGAACTCCTCCAACCATCCAAGAACAGTTTGATGATAAACAATGTATTTTCTACCACTATGGAGCACCTTGCCATTAGGCTTAATTGATCACTAATAGAACAAAACATCAAGTTCTTGTGTCCATGTCCAGAAACCTCCCCAGCGTTTAACCCCATTGAAAACTTAGGGTAGTCCTCAAGAGACAGATGGGAAAAAAAACATACAAATTAAGACAAACCCCAAGCATTTAGAATGTAGAAATGAGTTTACAGCTCCAGACCCAGAACCAGAAGTTGATTGACAGCATGGTTGAATTCCACAGGATTAACACTACAAATAAGGACTCTTTGCATACACTCAAATGCATCAATAAAAGCCACTGAACTTTATGAAATGTAAGTATCCTTAAGTAAAAGTATATTCAACGGAATCCTAAATCTGAATTTTTATATTAAAGGGTTATAAAAGGCAAGAGACAGCACCATATTAAATGGTGTATTTATCATCCCGAAGACACAAAAACAGAACTTTGAATTGTGAGTGTCATAAAAACACCTTATTGGACACATTATGCTTGTTTGTGGTCCAATTTGGCAGGGCGTGTTAAAGCACTTACTGTATATCTCAAATTTTGTGGCGATGTTTTCTTCAGTATGCAGTTTGTGACATATTTGCAGCTAATAAATTAAAGAAGCTTCTTGATGACATTGACAGTGACACATTTTTCAAGCAAAAAACGTAAAGAAACCACTCAATATCACTCAAACATTTTCTATATCCACTTAAACCTGTTGAGGGTCACAGGAGGGGCTGGTGTGTATCCCAGAAGTCGACAGGTTGAAAGGTGGAGTTCACCCCAGAATATGTCAGACCAGACCACAGCAAACACTAAAGACAAACAACCATGTATCCACACACTCATTTGCAAGTTTTTGGGTTATGGGAAGAGACTGGAGAAAACCCATGTATGCATAAAGAAAATATATAATGAAAACTTCATGCAAATTGAGCTAAGAAATCTTTTTCAGCTCCATGTTTCCAGATGAGACATTCTTACATCTGACTGTGATGGAGATTACCTGTGCTGACAAACACCTAAAGCTAGTCTACCTTTAGTTGATGTAGTCATTTACTATAAGTCTGTTTTCCTGCTTTATATGAATTTCTTTCATTTGCTCGTTTTTCTCCTGGAGGGTTATTTTGAAAACGAAGAGAGAAAAAAAGCAGGAAATTAGATTATGAAACAGCTAGACCTGTAAAGCCTGCCAGCTATGCTTTAGACATGCCATGACCCCTATACTCATGCTATGCCTAAAAAATAACACAGTTATGCTTACACTTGTTTCTTCTATTTCCTCCCCTCATATACAGTTGGGTGAATATGTTTCCATCCTGTAGTTTGAAAAGGAAAGTGCAATTTCTGCATTGGAGCCAAGTGAACATGTGTTGGACCTCATACTCAGTACCTGGCATGTTGAAAGAGTGACAAACTGTCCGCTGTTTAACACCCTAACCCCGTTACTTCCTCTTCCACATACCTGCTTCATCTGCAAGTCATTAGCTCTTGAACACAACCAGCACAACAATACTGTAAACAGAATGGCATTGTCACTGTTTCAACAAGTAAAGCCTTAGCTAACATAGAACAGAGCGGGCTGGACCAGCACATGTTCAACGTCACACAAGCTTGACAATAATTTAACCCCCTCCTACTGGTTCAACTGGATTTTTCCCTACAGCGTTTCACTTTGTAAAATTATAAATGATTTAAACTTTCTCTCCAAAACCACCCTTCAATATAATCCAGAATCCCAAGAGTATGGATGTTCCTGTTAGGGGATTAATAAATGGTGTTTGTGTATATGAGGTGTAGCCAGACCATGGCCAGTATCCATCCTACCTGACCTCAGTATCTCCATACTGTGAGGGTAAACATGAGCAGCACTGTTAAACATTCAGCCAACTTTCATCACATGAAACTCAAGAGGTACAGAACTTAAACTGGATGTTTATGTGACTTCCTAATGCTCTTCATCAGTTGTTTAGTCTCTTGAGATCACGTAATAATTTTGCAACAGATTTGAGCTCCAAAGAAAGTTTAGACTAGTTTGTGCATCTGTTTTTTGTATCCACCTAAATGACAAATAATGTTGACAGAACTCAACTTGTTTTCTAATGTAACCATAGCATTGAGTCCTTACCCTAAAACGACCCTCGAGAGACTTAATTCTGTTTACATTGGAATTGCAGATGCAACACAGTCAGATTTTAAACAAGTCAAAATTATTTTGTAACTCCTTCGTATAGATTCAGTAAGCCCAGGGCCCATATGTAATATGTAGTAAACCCATATGTTATTACTAGACACATAACATGGAGGTTAAGCCTTAACAGAGTGACTGCTCTGAGGTGGCTGGCTGCTGTCTAAGTTTAAAGTCCATGTAAATGTATAATTAAAAAATACTATAGATCTCAGATATTTCTTCTAGGAATTAAAATTGTGGTTTTACATAGTTCTTACCTTGCTGCTCTTATGTTCAAATATTCAATTTCCCAGTAGAGCTGTGGCCAAAGATTTTGGCCAACAAGTGTACAGTAGTTTTAATAAAGTTTAGCTGCTTCAGTGTTTTTAGATCTTTTTGTCATATGCTTCTATGTAGGCTTGGGCGGTATGATGTTAATACCGTATACACACGGTATTGAAAAATAGCAACGTATCCGTTTCAATACTGTCATGAAAAAATAGCACGGTCAGCGCTGGACTGCTGGTGAGCCGACGGGAAGTTTTGGCTGGTCTGGGGCGCTCGCGCCGCTCGCTATCCGATTGACTCATATAGCCGCTGGTGTGTTCTGCGCACTTAGGACTTCAGTCAACAGCGGGGTTTCCCTGTTTAGTCATAGTTCTGATTTTATTTTGACAAGGCAGCTAACCAAAATCGACTACTTCCAGTTGTTCCGGTTTTGTCTCAGAAACAAAAGAACGGGGAGGATACACGGATTCATGCACGCTTAGGGCTTCAGTCAACAGTGGGACCACCCCCCTCCCTTGTTTTACTCAACATTTCCTTGTTGCGGCGAGGCGAGCTCGCGGGTGTGTTCGCGCGCTAACAGCGGTAGCTGTCCGAACTGAACATCAGCTGTAAGTGCTCATAGTGGGAGCCATGACCGAAAATGCCGAATTATGGTCCCAGTCTAACCCTGGTCACGGTAATACCATATACCCCGGTAAAATGTGGAGGAAGTTTGATGGTATTAAAATTTGGATACTGGCCAAGCCTACATCTATGGTTACTAAAGTATAATTACAAACATTTTATTGATAATTAAATTATATTTATGCAAAGAGTCAATATTTGCTTTGTAGCTTTTTATTTGACCTCTTCAGTTCACCGTGTCATGCTGTCATTCAGCTTCTGGTCCACATCCTGACTGATGGCAGCCCATTCCTACATAATCAATGCTTGGAGTTTGTCAGAGTTTGTTGGTTTTTGTTTGTCCACCCACCTCTTTAAAATTGGCCACAACTTTTCAGTCGGATTAAGGTCTGAGAAGGTTCCTGGACATGAACCCATAATTTTGATGTTTTGTTCCCAAACGACTTAGTTCTGACCTCAGCCTTATGGCATGGTGCTCCATCAGATTAGTACATTGTTCATTACCAAGCTGTCCTTGAATGGTTGGATGAGTTCCTCTGATAGAATGTTTAATTACCATTCTTTGTTTATGGCTGTTGTGAGGCTAAACTGTGAGTTAGTCCACCCTTTCAACTGTGAACCAACCTCACATATAAATAGTTTCAGGATGCTTTATTGTTGGCAGGACACAGGGATAATAGGAGCGCTCCACCACTTCTTCTCCTCACTTTACTAGGTTAATCTTGTCTTTCTAATCATTCTTTTTTTAACTTCTTATTTTCAGACATGTAGAAAAATGGTCACATTTTCTAATCTTGGCATGTTTTCGAATGCCGGCTGCAGTCTTCGTCAGAATTGTCACAGGTGTTGGTGTGATGTGTCTTCATCAGCAGTTTTTCCTTTGGACATGACCAACCTGTCAGTTCTACCAACTGGCGACCTGTCCAGGGTGTCCCCGCCTCTCACCCCGTGACTGCTAGAGATAGGCGCCAGCTCCCTGAATCCTTACTAGATGAAGCAGTTCTGAAAATGGATGGATTGGAAGGATGGATAAACATGCCCATCTCTGCTAGATGGTCTTTGAAGGAGATGAGGTGGAGGAGAGCTCCTTGTCCCCATTTAGAGTTCTATGAGCTTGCTTCCTGGTCCTGATCAGTGGCCTCTCTCATCCAGAGCTTAGACCTGTTGTTTTCTGATTCAATGATTCTCCCATGGTCCCAGTTCGCTTCTGGGATTCCCTCCTCCGGAGACCATCAAGCAGAGATGGGCATGTCCAACCCAGCAGGCCTGACAGGTTGGCTGCATTGGTCACCCCTACTGGACAAACAGCTGTCACACCAACACATGTGACACCTCTGATGCAGCTGAGAGTCAAAACATGTCAAGTTAAATGTAATAAGAATCTACCTTTTTTCTACATATAAAAAAAGAACCTTGGATGCTCCTCACTGTGCTAAAGATGAGTCCTCACCTGTCTGCTGCTGTTCCATACCAAGGTCTGCTCTGGTGTTTCCCCAATCCCACAGCTGGACCAACTTTAGGAGATGGCTCTGGTGTTGCTGGGCTATCTTGTCCTGTAATATCTTTTTTTGTCTTTCAGTCTCAGTGAAGCCTGGATTTTACTGTCAGTTAACTTGTCTGTGAATTCGTCCATTTTAGTAAATGTGAACAAACGATCTTCAGCATAATAAGCTGCTGTTTATAGTCCTAACTCTTTTTTTTAAAAGGGTGTGTGCTGGTTGATTATTTTACTAACCAGTTAGTTTAAGCTTTCAACTGAACCCATCAAGTCCCCGTTTATCACTCATAGAGTCCTGTTGAGCTGAGGAAGCCCCTCTCTGAATCAAGAATTGAAATTACTTCATAAACGTATTTTTATTAACTTCAAGTAGACACAGTTTCTGCAGCAAGAATGCGTAGCTACCTCAAACGGCTTAACAGAATTGTGAAAAGATTGAAATTTAAGATCTATTACAATCTGCACACTTTTTTTGATATAAAAACTTATTTTGTGTGCATCTGCTGTGTAAAAGTTATAACAAATAAGCTACCCGTTGTAGATAGCTTTGCAAACAGCTGTTGTTTGGAGAAATGCAGTTTACGTCTTACAGGGAAAGGGACTTGTGACTACATAAGAATTTATTCTCTGCATTTGACCCATCTTTAAAAAGAAGAGGGCAACTATTTTCACAGCACCCTGGAGGCAATTAGGGTTTCAGCAACTTGCCCAAGGACACATCGACACATAATAATAATAATAATAATAATAATAATAATGCATCAGTTTTATATAGCGCTTTTTTTTCTAGGTCACTCAAAGACACTTTACAGAGTTGCATTATTCATTCACACAGTCATTCTCACTCTGGTCTGGTCTGGGATTGAAAAGCTTTCTACAGCAGGTTAGATATTAGATAGTCATCATTTTACCTGTAAACACTGAATTGCTTTTAACTTTTTGGAAGACGTTGACTTTGAGATGTTTTAGGTATTTTTTGAATGTTTTTACAGTTGTGTATTTATGTATGTTTACTTGAATGTAGTGCATAATTTGCATGAAAAAAGTTTTGAAAAGGACATTTGAGAACTACACATAAAAAAATGAACCTCAGCTTGTTGCGTTAAGCAATCAGCCACATCTAAATGTATATCGAATTTCATTTCAGAGCCAGCAAGATGTGAACTTTTTCTAACTGAATAAAAGTGAGTGACAGCTGTGGGTTTTGAATAAACAATACAAAATCTCAGATTCTCGTAGGGCATAACAAGGCCAACCAATCTGCTGAAAGTTCTGCTCACTGAGAAGAAAACAGTTGTACGTATGCATGTCCAAACTGTCAGATCACGGTTTTTGTGGCTAGTTAAGACGACATGTATCTTTTGATGCATTGCTGTTTATCAAAGCATGTACTAGTAGAGATGCGGTATTCTCCTTCTTCTCCATGTCAGATTATCACACTTCAAAGACAAACATGGCTTGAGACAGATTAGTGACTGACATCTAACTCTTAACACTTAGCTTTAAAGAAATGAGAAACTTCCCCGCCAGCCTGAAAGATGTTTTTGTATCTGCAGTGGAAATAGCTCAACACATCTTCACTGTTTTTGATATGTTGGCACTTTTGCTGGAATATGGAAAGTATTTAACTAAAGAATGAAATGGAAAAGTGCATCGCCAGTGATTATTTTTCTTTGGCGATGCCAGAGTGATTTAGGGTAAATGTTTTTCCCAGAACTTTACGAAAAATTAAATGTTTAGGTCTCTGTGAAGCTACACACATGCCAACACATCCATGCTGAGCTATGTTGTGTGTTAAAAAAGTTTAAATTGATGGGGTTTCATTTTATCATTCTAGTTTGAATACATTTGTTTTTTATGTTGTTTCAATGCTTTTACTGTACACGAGGCAAAGAAACAGAACTGTATGGGTGGGATTTGAGTTAAGGATTTTGAGCATGGGGGGCAGAATGAGGGGATAGCTAGAGGAAGCGAGTTAGCCTCGGATGGGCGAGAGTGAAACCTGAGCATGATTGAGTTAGGGGAAAGGAGACAGGAGCCCTGAGGCTGCCAGTCAGATGTTGTGTGTGTATACTCGGCGCTCTTGTCATGCTGCCCTGTTAGCATGGGGAGATTGTGATGGAGTTATCTGGCTTGGCCCTAAAAACTGCTTGTCATCTTGTGTATACACAAGGAGGTAGCGTTAGTCTGTGTGTATGCTCGTGCGGTGCCAGCAACATTACTCACTGGCCTTTTGGGACACTCGCAAAGCCTCGCCTGGTTCCTTTCCCTTTCAGTGGAAATCTACTCATTGCATCCTCTGAATTCTCAGAAGATGAAGGTTATACAAACAGTCACGGAAATTAGGTCTTAGAGGGTTAAACTATTACCTTTCTTGTGGGATTCATCTTCACCTGCTTTTTAAATGATCTGTGACGTGGCTGGAAATGTGAACGAATCAAGTTGCTGCACATAAAAACAAGCAATACATAATTCATGTCGTTTTTGCTGTCGTTAAAATGATGTTTTTTGGGCTTTACATGCTTTTGTTACCCTTTTCATTTTAGACTTTGTATAAACTGTGCAGGGGGAAAAAAACACTGTCCCAAACTGAACACAGTATGGAGCCGCTGCTTCACACTGCACCAGCACTAAGCAGAAGCAGATGTTATAAAGTTTACAGAAATCAGAACATTATTTTCCTGTTTCCATTGCATTCTTCTAAACACTTAGTGAACAAGCTTTGAAGTCACCCAAGAAATCTCGTCTGCGGGAGAAATGATAGGATCTCCTGGAGCAATGGAACCTATTGTGGGGGTAGGAGAGACGGGAGGGACGGGGGATGAGAAGGAGGAGGGTTGATTAAGAACAAGAGGTGCTTCTAATGTGTAGATTCTGCTTACTTATAAGATTTCAGCTCCTGAATGGGGCTGGTTTGCACATCTTGAGCTTTTTTGTCAAGCTTTATTCTGCAGGCTGGATGTGATCTCGGATGGAGGGGGGAGATAAGTTTTGTTTAGGCAGGTCTGCTGTGGGTCTGATCGTAACATCAGATAAATCCTGACTGTGTGAGATAGCCTCACCACAGGCTGTGTGCAGGACCGCCAGGAGCCCACATTAAACTAAAGTCATTTTCACAATATACCTTCCAACTACATGACTAATGTAGCTGCCTGGCAAGCCTGTCTATTTAATGTCTTCATAATGTGTCCTATCTTCAATCTGTGTTGCACCTATAAGGCATCTTTAGCAGTTGTTGCATGGTGTTTTGCTCTAAATGTTATCAAATAACTGAAAAGTCATGCAGTTGTTAATGCAAAACTTGTGTCTTGATCAAAGTGGCTGCAACACCCGCCAATAAATATAGAATTCTTCTTCCTGAAAGAGAGAAGTGATGAAGCAGTGGTGTAGTGGAGCTTTAATAAAATGTGTGACTTGTGAGATAGCTACATCTGCAGTGCATTAGAGTTCAAGCACACTCTCACAGGTTAACCAACTCGTCGTGTTGCCTCGACTGACTGAGTCTCCCGAGAAGCGAACGAAGAGCTTTATCGTTTTAAGATGCGACCGACTTGAGTGCCACCATCACTTGGTTTTGATTTAACTGTGCAAATCACCCTTGTTACCATGTATTACGAGCACAGGAGAGAACAAATGCCTTGTCCCTCTCCGCTAGTGTTCCAAGAAAATCTGCCTCCTCTCAGCCCTTGTTGTGCTTTAATGCAATGTGGCGTATGAATCACACACACAATGCATGTCTTCATCTGAGCTCTACAGACAGGACCTCACAGGGCAGCCACTTTAGCATTTCCTGCTTTCTCATCTTCAAGGCTTAGCAGAGACATGCACTCCCTTTCTCTTTGCTTAATTCAATTGAGAGTTTGACAATCACAATTAGGGTGAAGGCAGAGTAGCTTGGCAGCGTTCCTTTGGTTATATGGAATTACAAAACTGTGCCCATTTACCCATCCATATGTGGTGGGTCCACGCAGTGATGCATCTGTGTTGGGTTTGACCCAAAAGACCACCCCCTCCTCTGCAAAGCAAAGTGCCTGCAGAGAGTGCTGGAAGATGGCCAGAATGGATTGCCACTGAAAACCCTTGAGAACGTTTCTACGGGCCTGGAGCCTTAAACGTTTCTTCAAGTGTCTGAGTAGGTAACGGATCTGCCTCAGTCTCTGATGGGAAAGGATGATGTATATGTATAAAGTAGACATGCAGGTATATTTCCATCCAAGAGGCTTCCCCCCCTCTCGTCCCTCTTTGTTTGGCTTGTTTCTTCTCCACACGCTTCATTGTTTTCATTGGCTGCACTTTCGATGATGCTGCAACACTGGAAAACGGCTGGTGTGATTTTTACAGGAGGACAGGGAACATGGGTCATAAAAACTGCCTCCTTTATTTTCCACAGCCAGAATGAAAAAAAAAGCCCCCTCCCCTTCACCTTCCCTGTCAAAGCACTGGGCGTCTGTGGGAACTCTAATGTACAAGGAGCAGAGATGTAAACTATCACAGACACATTTTTAAAAGGAGGTCTTACTTAAGACATGGGTGAATACGCCTCCGCGCACCGCGAGAAAACCCGCAGACTGGTGGGCTGTGACGTGATGTCATGATCTGAATATTTTTCTGTGATTTTAGTCGTTTGGTTATGTGACAGGCAGTGAAGGGAATCTCCTGGGACTTTAGAACAACAAGCAGCCGTTCTGGTTTGAGGTCTCCTGGGGGTAGGGGAACCCACAGCATTCCTCCCCTAGATGGAAGCTGCCTCACCCAGGCAGGCGGGGAGCCAGAGGTGTTGTTTTTGAATGCAAATAGGCTTTGGTGTTGCTAGTAAGTGCACACAATTTCAGATGTAATTTTAGAGGCCCTTTTTTTTTTTTTACATCTATTTTAGTAAATTCTCTCACTACTGACCTCAGGAGGATGTCCAAACAGCTTGTAACCCCATGTGTGAAGCTCTGCATAGTAAACATTCCCATTGGCTTGACCTCACCCACAGGTCAAACTGACCTATTGGGATTTATCTTCCTACTTATACATGTGTGCAGGTCAGACGTCTGCAACAGGAAATCTCCTCCGCTGCACGCTGTTCTGGGGGTGTGAAGGTGGGGAAAACACGAGGTAAAAGATGGCCCTGTAGGACCCAAACCAAGCCATGAAAGTTTAAGTAAATATGGATGGGGGGGGATAGCACTGGTGGTCCAGGGTCCCCCATTTCTCAGCTGATGTTTTCTTTCTCCTCTGCTCTTGTTTGCACAACAGTGTGCAGTGCTGTATGATGCCCCAGTGGCCCAGACTTTCAGTTTGCTTTTCTTGAGGATAAACTACTGTATATTCACGACATGCTGGTGAGAATTACTCCTAATTCCATGCAGTTGCAGGTGTCTAAATTTAGACCAAGGGATGGGGTGGGTCTCAGAATTAAACCGCATACTCATTTCCACAAAGGTAATTCAGTCCAAATGTTCTGTAATCTGCTTTTTTTACTGTCATAATTTTAGTCTTGCAGACTTGTTTAGCAAATAAAAGCCATTTAATGTCACACACATTAAAAGAGAGTTCTGTTTTACAAACCAGATTTATTTATTTGTTCTGCACAGATCTGAGTCGGCTCATATTTTGTCTCCAAAAACAGTAAGGTTCAGCCTCCCGTTTTTCCTTTTTCCAACCTTTAAAACAGCTCATTTGACGTAAACATCTGACATTAGCTGCCGTCGTAGAATTTATTCACACCCCATGCATTCCAACTTTATTGTCCACCTACTTTTCTACATAATTAAAAACAGACAAATGTGCTTCCAAAAATTGTAACAGTATTTTTTTTACGAGTGTTTGGGCCTCTACTTATACTCCACAAGGCTGAGATTTTATACACCCATCTGCCACCCGTTACTATAATCTGTGTTGTTGTGGGTGTCGTCCCACATGTCCCTCCTGTTGTCATTTCTGTGCAAACCCAACAGTCAGTGACTCATTCAGAGGATTTCTTCAGCGTTCTTGTGGCCCGCCGTTAGGGAGGTATGTTTAAATGTGGATGTGTGAGTTTAGCTGGACTATAGTGAGGATTAGGTTTGTCATTCCAAAGGTAATTAACTGCATCGACTCTAATCACGACCTTGTACTTGAATCATTTAGTGACAAAGGCATCTCTGTGTTGAGCATGGTGAAAAAAAGTTTGAAAAGTAGAAACTTTCAGGGCATTTACCTCATGTTTGTCCTGAATCATAAATCAGACTTGTTTTTTTCTCAGTCAGATTTAAGATAGATTAAATACAAACCACTGGAAAATTATTTATGAGGGAGATTTAAATTAGAAATACTTTAATTATATGTTTATAGAAGACCATCTTAAAAGGTAAAAAAAAAAAAAAAAACACCTTTCAATTCATTTAAAGAAATTATTTTTACAGTAATTATCTTAGAGGCTTTCTGCAACTATTTTTAAAATTTAAAAGAAGTCAAGAACAAATGTCTAATACAGCATGAGATTAAAATACCATAATACACACATTTATCGCTTTACTTTAGGAATATTAGGGTTGCTACTAATCATTTTTATGTTTATAAAATTCAAAATGATTAATTTTCTCCAAATTTTAAGTAAACTATTTTTGTTTCAGTTCTTTTTTTTTTTAAATAGTCAGCTTTGAAGTTTATTGCATATCACAAAATAAAAGGCTGCTTATCAAATGAAAAATAGAATGGAAAGTGTGAAGTACACATGACTTAAATACATGAATTAATACATGTCTTATTTATAGATTTTAAAATAAAGAAACCTAAATATGTTAGGAATGTTAAACACAACAACATGTTCCAGCCCTTTATTACATCGAACTAGAAATAACCATAGAGCTCCTTTCTGATGTTAATATATCGTCTTTATTTTAAATAAATATTATTCAGTTAGCTACAATTAAGGCCCTTTCCACTCTACTTCACATACTTTAAAAATGTTGAGAATTATTAAAAACAAACCTTTCAAAGTGGGGATTTAAAAAATATAGATTTTAAAAAACATTTTGATCGGAATAATGTGGGTGAAGATATTTAACAAAGGAAAACATACCTGGAATAGTTTAAAGGGCCTAAATGTACACACAAAGGAAAAACTTTAATTTCTTTTTTGCCTTTTTATTCATTTGGGGTGGTAATTGTTATCATTTTGTTTAAAATAATAATAATAAAAAAATAATTATACAACTATATATAGGTAATTGTAACATAAACTATTTACATTTTTGTCAAACATCAACATATGTTTTTTTTAGAATATTTTGAGGGTTTTTTTCTCAGTTAAGTTCAGGGCATGCTTCAATATGGTATAGGGACTAAAATGTACTTTACCTGCCAGTTAAAGAGTTAAAACTGATGCAGTGGCTTCATAAATCCTGCACAAACACATGCAGGCACAGAGTTAACCAATCGAAAGTTGGCCCAGATTCTGGTCTAAACATTTCCTCAGACATTTGTTTACAGACGACCTGTTTAACTTTACAGAATGCATTTAGCAGCTTATTAAAACTTCTTGTGGCTTTGTCTTTTCTGGTGGCTCTTTAGTAGCTCTTGTGGCTCTTTTCACACACCCAGTGCTGCTGTGATGAGGCAAAAGCCCTGTAGAGTGAATAAAGAAGACAGGCATCACATCACCAGGTGCTTTACAGAAATAAACAGACATGACAATGATAAACAGTCTACACAAATGTACACCGAGTTTCATAACAGGATGATAAACAGAACAGGAGACATCAGAGCTTATAAGCTAGTTTGAACAGGTATTATTGTCAGCTAGTATAAAGCACTCCCATACCCATCCAGCCTGATGGTTATTAGTCAACTATCACATATGTAGCACAGACTAGTGGTGTGGAGGTATAGTTGTTCCAGGTGAAATGTTTAAAAAAGTAAAACAAAATTGTGTAGACTAAACTTGAAACAAACAAATGATTCTAACCAACTCTAACTACTTATTTATGCCGGTCACACTCTGAGCTGCTAGTTTAAAAAGATCACCAAACCTTTCTTACTCTGTGGTGACTGAATTTGCTTTTATTGTGTTGATGTATTATTAAGATGACAAATCGACCCTATTTATTATTTTATATGTATAACTGGTGTAACACGAGCTTAACGTGCTGCAGTCAGTTCAGAATTTAAATAGCACCATCTGTTAGTTCACCCAGCTGTTTTTAGGATAGCTGTGGTCATTCATAGATGTTTTCATTGATGAAACTATTTTGGGCTTTGACAGTTACTTTGCATTCTGTCTGCCGCAGCCACCTGATTAAAATTCACCATCGGACCTATGAAATGTTCTGCCCGCATGGAAATTCTCTATTTAGCAGGTGTGCATGCCTCGCCGAGTCTTTTCCCACCATGATTAAATTGGTGTGTTTTCAATTATGCTGTGTTTTTTGGCTCTTCGTGGTCCAGAGATTCTGCGTGTGTTTCTTGTGAACTCGTTGCTGTTTCTCTTTTCATGCGCTGCCTGGTCGAGTATCTTAGCTGTGTGGCCTGAGAAGCGGGCTCACTTCAAGGAGCCAAAGCTGGACTGCAGCTGTTCACTTACTGTCTTCAGGATGAAGTCAGGAAACCTTGAATTCATTATGATCAGGACTTCTGATTGGATGGGTGAATTAGGAGGGGGAAAGGCAGCTTTTTATTTGGAAAGATGATAAAGAAATGTTTTGGAATTTTGTAGGTGACATGATAGAAGTTCTGAAGATAAGCCAGGATGACTAAAACTGCAATTGTTAATTCTGATTGTACATATTAGAGCTGCTCAGAAGAAAAAAGAGGTGAGGACAAAGACTGGTTTTTCCCCTACTTGACATAAGTTGAAGTCTTGATGGGAAAAAAGTCGAAGGTCCAGGAAAGTGAATGCCGTTTCCTCATGAATGAACCAGACTGTATTATTCCATGTACTTTTTTTTTGGTAACATCAGGTATTTTCAAGAATCAGTGGTATTTACTCCAGCAGAACCTCACCAAACTTCTCTCAGCCCTTCACAATAAGGGTCTCAAACATACAGTAGACGTGTGCCTTAGAATGCTTACAAAACACCTGGAGCTAATAAAAATAGGTCATTAATATTGTTATCCTGCAAAACCTATGTTGCAAACTAAACTGCTAGTTAGAGGTTACGTTGTTTGTAAAGGAGGTTGAAGTATTCACGTAAAAGGCCGATAATGCTCTCAACTTTTTACCACTTTTTTCCTTTATTTTCTCAAACTTTAAATTGTTTGCTCATCATTTTGCTGTTTCCTTACCATTTTGTCTGTTTTCTCAACACATAATTTGGGAAATACTATTTTAAACTTCTTTCTCAGTATTTTGATGTGTCTAAACATTTTAAATTTAAACTTAAAGCAGGAAAAATAAAAAGAAATCTTTTTTTTTACTGAACTGCTCTAAGAAGTTGTACTCGTGGATTGAGGTATAAATATCATACAGTTTATTGAAAAGTACTGTATATTATGAATAAACTGTTGAGGGAAAGTATTAATAATGTCATTTATTTTTGTATGAGTACTTAAACATGTTTCCTATGAAATATCAGGTCATTATTTAAAGCAAAATAAACTGAGATCACTTATTTGATTATTTTAAGCCACAATTCAAAATTGGAGTCAACTGCCTGCAACATGTTAAAACAAATTGTTTGAGTTCAAATTCAGAGTGAAATTGGCCGCAACTGCACTGTCTGTCCAGAGTTCAGAAAAGAAGAGAATATGACCAACAACCCATAACCCATGCTTAACTCGTCCAATTATCAGGGTGTTCCCTGATGCAGCGAAGACCCTCAGTCTGTTCAGTGGAGGCTCTGAAACCTCAGCTTTAAATCTGAAGGGTGGATGTAAGTGGAGATGCAGTGTAGCACAACAGAACGGGCACTTTGTTCATCCTGGACCGAGGCAAGAAATCTCAGAGAATTACAGACTAAGAGACAGTTTAACTCTGGGTTGTAAATTTATCTTTGGAACATTTTTGCCGTTTTCCTTCCACTATGCTTCTCCTGTGACGTCTGTTACTGCACTGCTTCAGTATATATATCAGTGTGACCTTTTCATGTGATGTTTGCATCATGATTAGTACAATACAGCTAATTCCAGAATGTTACAACAATTTTTCTAACTCCCATTGGAAAACGTGTCAGATAAATATTTAGGGTTTGAGTATCAGTGAAGCTTAAACTTACACTTTCAAATATAGAAAAACAAACAAAAAATGTCCATAACTTTTCATTTTAAATGGGTAATATCATCTAAATAGGCTTTTGTTGTTTCCTCATATAGAGTTTTGTATCTTATCTATTTTTTTTGTTGATTCTACTCACCTAAAAGTATGGTGTGTGCGCGCGTGTGTGTGTGTGCGCGCGCGTGTGTGTGTGCGCTTGTGTGTGTGTGTGAGGAAAAAGGGCTCCCTCCTCTCCTGTTTCCAGCCTGTGGGAGAGTCCCTGTCCAAACCGCAGCAGGGTAATAATCACTTAACCCAAATCAGGCGCAATCAGGACGAGCTGGTCTGCAGCTGGGAGGCACCCAACCCACGAGGGTGAGGGGTGGCAGTGGGTGAGAGGGTGGGTGGCTGTGATAGTCGGAGCTGGAGGGGCCATGGGGGGGTGGTTGGTTTGCGTTACGATGTGGACACTGATGACCTGAAAGAAGATCAAGAGCAGCAGCCTTTGTTGAGCCATCCTCGTCCTCATCTGGCTCCAACAGGGAGCGAATCAGCGGACGGAAGTTGGGGAAATCAGAGATGAGATTCCCCCTACAGAGTGAAGGTTAAACGCTGCTCCAGTCGTGCACGCGTGCGTGTTGTGTCTTCGTGTGATTGTTTCCCCTGAGCTCCTCGGGCCCCTGCTGAGTCACTGAATCTGATCTTGTGTGATCCAGTTGTTGTGTTTAGCGGTCTGCTCCCAGTGTTTGTGTTGTGATGTAGGTCCTGTCACAGACTGCTCGACCCACAAACGCTGAATGTACTTACACATATGAAGGGGTGTGCTGGGTCTGTCAGAGCTGTGTGTTTGGCTTACACACACACACACACACACACACCATATATGTATGCACACTGTACATGGACACCTGGTGGAAACAGCAGTCTGAATTCCAGGTGATTTCTTGCTCTCCCCTCCTGCCATGACCTACAGCATGTCACACTCGTCTCCAGTTCCTCATCCTTCCGCCCATTAAAGGTTATCTCCTCTCTGCTCGTTCTCCCTTACTCAATCCGGCCTCTAATCAAACAGATTGCAACAATACTGTATCAAATGGACAAACCCAAGCTGTGTAGCTGTTTGATCCTTGTTGTTTTTAGCCCACCTTGTAGCATCTGTCATTCATTTAGAGTGGAAGACAAACACGCTGATGAAAATGACTCAAACCACAAGAACATTTCTGTCTGGATTTGTCTCTTTCTCTTTACTTCCTGAATCTGCTTCTCTTCTTTTTCCCCATTTCCTTTCTTGCTTTTTGGGAAGTTGAGAAAAGTAGCAAAATGCCACTTTAGCTCCTTTGTATATGGCCGTTTCTACTGCATTTTAAACATACGTTTCTGCAGCACATTAACCACATTTCAAACTCCAGCTACATCTCCACAATTGAATTTTACTTTGTTTAAACACACTCTCATTGAAGACTGATATGTACGAGGGGACGTGCATCTGTGTTTGATTTTTGTATAGTCAACATGTGTAAACTCAAAGAGTAAAAAGGAAAAAAAAATCAGCATGCAATTTTTGAGGCATTAGAGACTTTCCTGGACTATTTGTTGCTCTGCTTTTTTTCTTCTGTACATTATAGAGCAGACAGGGTGGCCTGGTAGCTTAGAAGCCTGTATTAAGGTAAAGTTTATTTTTTGCAACATGTGTCTTGGTTTTATAGAGATTTAAAGTGATTTTACATCATAATTTAAGAAACATATTCTTTAGCTTTATTCTTACTGTATGATTGTCTAATAGCGCCTGTTATTCACCTCAAGTATTTGCATGCATTACTGTAAATAAAATGTTTTATAACAATGATAATATGTAAAGATCTATCAGACTGAAAGCCAGTATTCTTTAAATTAAATTGAAGGTCTCCTGGAGAGCTGTAAACACATTCAGCTTGCTTTTTACATGAGATCCGTCTCTCTGACTCAGTCTGTGGAACGAGAGCTAAAGATTTTCTGCATTTCTGACCTGAATTCTTACATGATGGAGTAAAGGGGTGGAGCTCCTGGAAGAAGGTTAGACAGGTGAGGTGACAAGGTGTTGAAGTGGAGCCTCCCACAGATCAACAGAGGGAACATCAGTCACATTCAGATTCCTCTTCCAACAACATAGTTTCATTAAGAGCTCAAAAGCATCAATACAGATAGACAAAAAGTGAGTTGTAGATCAGGAAGCATCAGCTGGTGGCCATGGTTGGCCTGCAAATAATTCCATTTGGCCTGAGAAGCTATAATTTATTGCCAAATAGCACAAACCATTGCAGTAATCCACTAGTAGCTCACAGAGCTGCAACTCTTGATTGCAAGTTAGAGACCCCCAATAGTGAAAAATTATGCACATTTTCTGTTGCAACCACAATTAATTGAAAACTTTTGAAATGATTTTTATCTACAGCCAGGTTTTATGGGGCATGTGACATAATTGTAAACAAATAGAAACAATCATGTAAATGTGTTTGTCACAACTTAGTCACAAAATATGTGTTTTAAGATGTAAGAGGTCCCAAAAATAGCAAAAATGCTCACGAGGGAACTCAATTTCATCACATAAGTTGTAGAGCCTTACCTTCAGTGTTGCTGGATTTTTAAAATATGTTGTACAAATTTGCTAAACAAATTAGCTCCCAGAAGTCACAGCATCATTGCAGTCATCTGCAACCCATCCCAATTAAGTTTTCTGAAGTCAGACGTGTAAAAAATGTGAGGCAGTTGTGGGAGGAGTTGGCAACTAAATTGCAAACGAATAGAAATATAATTAAGACAACTTTGTTACTAAATGGCATCAAGAAAATGTGCACAACCTTCATAAAGCTGTTGCTGTTTGTTTCCAATTGTACCAATTTAGTGCGATTCCAACTGAAAATGTGCATGTTTTCTCACAATTTGGTGTCTCCCGCTAGTCACAGTAACAGTTGCATCCTAGTGAGATTTTAACTTTAGGGTTTGATGAAGGGGGGGGGGGTCATTTGAGAGAATGTTTGTCTTGCAAATATTTTGAACCTGTTCACAATCCCAGCATTGTGACACTTCAAAAATGTTTTGAGATATTTTGGCCACTGACGTTGGCAATGTGTCGCTAACAGTCGCAGCCCAGTGACATACTGGCTCTAATGACATCATTTCTAATTGAAATGCTCGCTCATGGCAGGAGGTCAGAATGATTCAGCCAGATTAAGATGACAACACAGCAACAAGAGGACATACAGCTCAGCACATGCAGTGTGGCTGCTCAGTTTAACCGGATGCACCCATCCAAAAGTGCACACACTTTTAAAGTTTGGCGCTTTTCATCAGGCATTAATGCAGTCCTAACTTGAACCCTCCAGCAGGACCTTAAGGCGTTCCAGGGCCAGATTGAAGATGTACTTTCTCTAACGTGTCCTGGGTCAACCCGGGGGCCTCCTGCCGGCAGGATATGCCCGAAACACCTCCCCGGGAGGGGTCCAGGAGGCATCCTGGCAAGATGCTTGAACCACCTCAATATGGAGGAGCAGCGGTTCTACTCCAAGTCTCTTCCGAACGTCTGAGCTCCTCACCCTATCTGAGCCTGGCCACCCTGCAGAGGAATTTCGGCCGCTTGTATCCGCCTCCCAGTGTTTATTTAAATTTATTCCATTATCCAGTTTAGCCTTTAAACCTGTTTTACAGGTACAGTGATTCACCAGTAAAGGGGCGATACAAACTTCAGTCATGAAGGAAAAAAATTAACTGAGAAAAAAAGGATTATGGCAAAAACTAATATTATGATTAAAAAAAACTTCAATAAATAAAAGTACAAAAACTAAATAATAATAAATAAACAAATTGGCCTAATTACTGACACAATTATCAGACCAGTCAGCAGTCGGCCCCTGACCTATACCAGCTGAGAAAATCTTTCCTTTGCCAAGATTTGTTGATTACCGCTGTTCATATTGAGCTATAGCTTTTTTCATAGTTTTACTCATTCAGTCATTTCTGGGGCATTAGGTATTTTTAACAACTATGAGCAGTAAAAGATTAAAGGCAGAAAAACTAATACAGAAGTTTGTGTAAAATATTCTTTAGCAAAATAAAGTGTCCTAGCAAATATTTCAGGGCTGTTCTTTTTCCCAAATTAGCTGGAATATTAAGCATGTCATTGTTTTCAAAGCTAAGTGTCGTGTTCCTCCTCCTCTTTCTCTCCGTCTCAGTGCAGGCTTTGATAAGGTAATCGGAGCAGTTGCACAGTGAGTGTGTTCTAAAGCACCTGACCCTTAAATAGGTGCTGAGTGTAGAGCCTGGGCTGGGCTGCTGAGACGTGCTCATGCTCTGTTGACTTAAGCATTCAGACTGAGCCATCAATCATCTGAGTGTGACGGCTCTGCCCCTGAACCCGGCGTACTTTATCTGCCAGCAAATCCTGTCTGCTTAGAGCGTGCATGTAACAACCAGCCCCAGTGTGAAAGCAGCTAATCACCCTGTTGTTGTTGTTATTTTATTTTTTGCAAAGTTCTGCCTAAACCCAAGTACAAACCTGCTTTTTTCCCCTCGTTTCTCCTAAACAGCTTGTAAACGTTTTTAAATCCTTCCTTCCTCTACTTTCTGAAAACCGGTGCATTTGGACAAAGTTCTTTGTAATTATATTTAATCATACTCGGCCATCCCAATCAAGACCGGTTCTGGTGATCACATTTGCATTGGTTTCAGGTTTTTCCCCTTTATGTCAGTGCCATAGCCGTGCAGCCTCCAGGGGGGTGAGGACCACCTTGAAGATCCACTGGTTCTTTCTGCTTTTGGCTCTTCTTCTGCCTTTGTTCAAGCTACACGGCTTGGTGCATTTTATCTTTTTTTTTTCATGCATTTTCTTCCACCTTAACTTTTGGGCTCTTTACTCTTACCAATGCTTTCATAGTGTAGAAGAAGCTAATTTTCAGAATTTTTTAATGAAAAATAGTGACGTTAAAGCATATTTGTATGTAAAGTGTTTCAGCAGAATTCCCTGATGTGCTCCCTGCTCGGTCCAGCTGACCGGCCCACCCAGCCTGTGAGAGAGTGGGCTTCCATTTTTCTTTTCTCTCTGGACTGTAAAGGTCAGTGTGTGTGTGTGTGTGTGTGTGTGTGTGTGTGTGTGTGTGTGTGTGTGTACATCTAAGGATATCAAGCACTTTCTGTGTATTTTTAGAGCTACAGAATGTGTGTGTGTGTCACAGTAAAGTTACTTCTCTATGTGATAACTTGCTCCTCTTATTTTCTTCTGTTGAAAGGCAGCATTATGACTGATTTCCATGACCTCAGGCATTCACTCGTTTTACCGCCTGTGTGTGTGTGGATATATATAAATATATGTATTTGTGTGTGTTTGTGTGTGCACGTTCTAACTGCTTTCCATGACCTCCAGCCAGGACCCTCCTCTGCGGCCTGCCTCGCAGCGCTTGTTTAGACAACAGTGGTGCACATGTTGGCTGAAATATGGCCGCTGTGCTCGGGTGAATTAAGCTACGGCATGTGTGCTTAAACCCAGACGGGTCGCTGATTTATCCATATATTTAAATGATTGATTTAAGAGTCGTCCGGCCAACACTTGTCGAAGACAGAGGCGGGCTTCAGGAGATGAGAGAGAAGAAGGGACAGAATTTAAAGCAAAAAGTACACAGCCCCTCTCACACAGGTAGTGATATTTATGCCATCCATCGTGCAGCTGAGGGACATTATTCACTGCGCTGAAATGAATTATTCAGAAGTAAAGCTTTACTTTGCACAAGATGGATACTTCTAACGATGTACTGATTGCTTTTTAACATACTCCATTTTCAAATGAGCTATAAAATTTTGTTTATTATGGTTCAGAACATGACATAGGCCATCTATTTTAATGTCAGAAGGGTCTGGAGGAGAACGTAGGAAAACAAGTCCTCCCATTTGCAGCGAGGTGTGTGTGTGTGAGTGTGTGTGTGTGTGTGTGAGTGTGTGTGTGTGTGTTTGAGGGTGCATGCGGGCCTAGTGTGTTTTATTACCTGTCTCATTATTAAATGTGTTGGAGGCCAGCTAAATGGGGGACAAAACATTCCAGCTCCTTTAATGTCTCCCTCTCGTCTCCCCGTCCCTCTCTTTGATAATACACTTTTCCTTATGAGCCCATAAAACTAGATGCTTTTTGAGAGAAATTTCCTTTTCCTCGTTGCATAATGTTCTTGTACATTTTTACAATTTTACAACCTGATATGTCGACAGTTTTTTCATTTTTAAGTCTGCACAGTTTAATCTCAAGATTAAGAACCTTGTCCCTCCACTGATTTCTTCCTGTATTTCCCCGTTCCCTTTTTTCTACATCGCTGTTCCTCTCCTTCTTTCTTTCTCTCTCCACTCTTTCCATCCCTCTCCCCTCTCTCCAGCTATCGGTTTCTCTCTACAGGGTTGAGTAAGGCATAAGCAAATAATTAGGTAATTGCCCCCTTGATTGAGCTCAATAGGAAACATTTCAATTAGGCTAAAACTGCGCAAGGAGGAAGTAGGCTCTTACAAAGGGAAACATTCCTTGTCATGCAACTGTCAGCCCCCGAGCCCACACCACGAGCCAGGATTAACTGGATACTAGAGCAGGAAATGCTGCGGGAAGATGGAGTTTGCTCTGAAAAGCCTAGAAAAAAGAAACTTTGGGGAATAGGGAATGGTGGGGGCCTGCTGTGGAGACTGGAGAAGGAATGTTAGGGGAACGAAGTGCGGGGCCTTTAATGCAGGAGGTGGGGGCCGAAGAGACAGCTAGAAATGATTGCTGTAATTACGGCTTTATTTAAACACGCCTTTGCTCTGATATGATTTTGCTGGTGATCCCTCGTCCAGATAAGGAGGAGACCTCTCTGCCTGCCCTGCTGCCTGTAACAAATTACAAGCTCCCAGCCATGGAAGAGAGACGGTTCCTGAGCAGGAGGAGGAGGATGAGAGGACTGGGTTTAAAGGAGGGAACAAGGAAATGCAGATATAGCTAAATAGGTGCTGATGAAATACAACATGGATGGTTTACCTGTGGAGTCCATTTTATTTTTTAAAAACCTTCGAGGTTTTAGGTTTCTGTGTGTTTGGAGTTCAGTTTCTTGCAACCTGTGTGCACATTAGTGATAGAGCAACTCGAGCTGTGCAGTTCACGTGGCCCTCTGTCATCACATTCACCTTTGCTGCCCTCATACATGGGCCATGAAATTGAGGAGCCGGGCTCTGACCTCTAATAGAATACGGGTGCCTGTAGGTGTTTTATGTAGGTGTTAATGGATAGTGTGCGAGCGTCTGTGTGGACAGGTGCTAGCATGCAGCGGGGGAGGACCTAGTGCCTCTCTCTGTCTGTGGGAGCATAGCTGTCTGAGTGAAACTGTGTTGTGAAGACAATCTACTGTTAGGAGGAGGAGGGAGCTGGTCTTCCAGCTTTAAAATGAGCTAATGTTAAATCAGAACTCTATAACATAGAGATAAATAATCAGTACTACATATTATAACTTTTGGTCACTTCATGAGTAAATTATTTAAATGATAACAAAGACCTATATTTAATATTTACCTTATTTATTTAGTTTTTTATCTAAATGTACTAATCTTAAATTACAAATTAAATTGAAAACAGATTCTGTCAGGATGTAAACCTAATAGTTTCAGATAAGGGGAATAAATCACTAATAGCCTAATGAGACATTTAGATTCTCATTAACGAGCTTTATCAATTCTAAATGAA
>SSNR01000190.1:1280000-1313427 GCA_006937965.1 Callopanchax toddi
ACACACACACACACACACACACACACACACACACACACACACACACACGTATGCACAGGCCCACACATACCTTACCTCCATTCTTAGCCAGCCAGGGCAGCCAGTCTCCTGGAAACCAGAGACAGTAACACAGACACACATGTTGAACATAAACCGGTTGAGCCGGTGTCAAGAGTTCATCATCAGCATCTGTCATAGCAAAGCCGATGCCCAAAAAGCTTCTCTCACACCGCACCGCAAGGCTCTCGCCTCAAATGTACACAGGCCATGCAACTACTGTCGCCAAACTGGCTTTAGTGATGGCTAAACACAAGCAAACTGACAGATCCTTTTAGGACATGTTAGGATCTGTCCCAAAACCCAACTGGCTCTCGCACAACATGGCCCTCACACATTGAAGGAGTCTGAGCCAAAGTGTCATCTGTTCATTTTATGAGCCTTTCAATCCACAGAAATTATAGCATTTACACTTAATACAGCTACCTAAAAACAAGTCCCTAGTTTTAAAAATATTTATTTGACTATTCTTTTCATTCATTGTCATTTTTGTAGATTTTCTCTCAAATCTGCTCAGACATCTTCCTTTGTTTTATATATTTTTTTATTCAAACATTTCTGCTGACTTTTTAGAGTATTCCTGGCTTTTCTCACAAAGAGCAGGATAAAAGCCACATCCTAGCAGAGTTCAGCTGGAGTTTGTCCAACTAGAAGATCTTGACCTCTCAATTACAGGATGATGGAGCTATTTCTTCTTTTGCGTGTTGTTGAATTTCATTAACAAACTGGCATCTGCACATGTTGGTGAGGCTTGGACTTATATTTGCTCTTTTTGTTCCCATATTGCATATTTTTGACACTCATTTTTATGCATGCACAGTACCCCAAACTTCTTAAGTATATATTCACAGTTTCTCCAAATAGAGTGTTTGAAATGCAGCTTCACATGTGTGTCGTTTTATTCTGTATCTTCTACTACAAATTACTGAAAAGCCTGAAACCGAAGAAATGCAGATATAATCTGATGCTACCAAGAGACAAAACATGGATTTGCTCCATTGACGATGAATGTAGGACTTCTGCACTCAAAGAATGTTTGCTTGACCTTTCCCTGCATCACCTCGGACACTAAGTCACTTCAAAAAGTAAGTCTGTCATTCAGTGGCAATGGGGCAGCTCCAGGGCTTATCTTTCTAATGACTACATCTATAGAGCCTGGAGTCCCATTTCTACCTCAGGTGAAATGTGATCATTTATACAACCTTGACTTAAGTGTCCAAGAATCCAGATATATGGTCATGTTTGCTCTGGGCTTTAAAATTTTCTTCCTTTTTTTGCATTTAATGCAGAACATGAGAGATCCAGTTGCTAAGCCTGTCTGCCTCTTCTGCCATATCTCTTCATCTCTGTTGTGTTTGCGTGAAGGAGTGTGTTGTGATTAAGCCTGAGTATGGTTTCTCTGTAGCAGAGTGAGCAGCATGGCGCAGGGCCATCTGCCAAAACAAAAGCCATCAGAGTTGTCCTATCTCACAATGAGCCTGTCTGCACACCCGGCTGTGAACATCAATTACCCCAATTCAAATAATGAGGATAAATCATAGACATAACACAAAGCTAGGCTGCTGATTACTTAATTATTGCATCCAACCACTGTTGTATGTAACATAATCGCTGTCTCTCATCAGGAGCAAACCACCATTGTGCTTCTGGGGCTGCGTTATGCAATATTTAGGAAGATACACAGCTAGTTTGCTAACAATATGTAAAGCTGGTTTGGCGTGTACCAGACCTTTATGTGATAAAACAGGGCTTTGTGTTTTATCAAGACCAGCCTCTGTTCAGTTCCTCCCACTTTTTTCAAGCACTAGAACATATTGTGATGGTGTTTAACCAGTAATGGCTGAGTGTATTTGCACTTTGGTATTTTAGCCTTTAGTGTCTCACTGGGATACAATTGTTGGTACAAATTGTGAACGGCATGAAAAAAAAAACGTATTGTGGGACATTTGTAAGGATTCACAATTTCCTCAAGTGACTCTCATGGCCTTGCTCTTGTTTTGCTGGAATTCTGTACACATTTCTGAAACATTTTTTTCTTACAAATAAATCTCTGGAGATTCCTCTCCATATAGTTTATGAGTCAGGAAGTGCAAAAATGTGAGACGACTTTAGGAAATGAAAGCAAGCTATGAAACTAAATGAAGACAAAAGGAGATTTTGACATTGTCAGCATGACAAAATTGTATTATTTTAATTTTATATTATTTATAGTTATGGCAGACACAAAACAACCTTGTGAGTAACCAATGTGAATCCAACAGGAATTTTCTCAAAATGTAGTTTTTCCAACTGGTCAGACTCAACCCTTCAGTTGTACTGAAGTACAGCTGTACTGTTGGCAACAACCTATCACTAGAAATAAAAAGTGAGTTTCTAAAATGTCTCAATCCATCTGTGAAGGTTTTTAATATCCTTTCATAAATTGCATACTCTTGTGTCACTAGAATTTTAAACATGTTTAAAACATTTGGAGGATAAATTCTCTCTAAATAGTCTGAATGTCTCAAACGTTTCTTAGTTTTGTCATTCACTTATATAGTATTCACCAAGTCAGTGAATGAAAAGTTGCACATTTTCTTGCAATTTTGTGTGTCCAACAGTTGCTGACAGTCACAGCCCAGTGCAATACCAACCTTAGCTCTCCCAGCTAAAGACAGGAGGAGGTTTTTGTTTTCTTTACAGCTGCTGGGACATAACTAATAGTTTTGCCCCATTATGTCTACAGGCCAAACTGTACAGAAATCACAGACCACCCTGTGTTCACTGTCTCCACTATTATGTCACTCTTACCATGAATAGTTTGTAGATTATAAAAATGATCACATCAGACTTCAGAAATACTTTGTGGTTTTATAGCGCCTGCATCATTTGCATTTATCTACCTCGCAGGCTTTTTTCTGTGCCCACAAAGATTTTATGCTAGGAGGATTTCTCGTCTGTGATATATATTTTCCCCCTTAATATCATTCACTGTGAAATGTTTACTTGTTCATAGCAGATTTGGGTATTTTAATGCGTCTCAGCAGCTAGTTATGATGACACACAGGTCTTCAGGCCAACAAGATGACTCACTGACCTTCTGCCTGCGTGTCCATCCAGCGCGCTCCAGACAGCAGCGTGTAATGAGGGGGAACTTTTACCTATCCTATAGACACAGGGTGTTAACAACTAATTAAAGAATTTACTGCCTCACTAAAACACCATTATTGCTGTTCAGTCCCAATTATGGCCTCTATTATCAGCTTTTATGGACTCAGGTGAGCTTCTGGAGAAAGTTCTGCTCGCTCTGGCCGAGTGGTCATTTGTGTGCTTCAAGGGGTTTCTGATGGAAAGGTTACACACTGCACTGATGCATGAATCACAACAATCAAATGGAAATATGCCTTTGCAGCTGCTTTTCTTCCCTCTTAAGTGAAGAACCATCCTTTGTGAGTTTCCCACATGTGCTTTACATCTCTGACTCACCTCAATCAATCCATCTCCTCTCTGTCCACTAGGTGACAGTAATGACACAGCTCTCCCCTCGAGGGGGTTGTGGATGGGATGAGGCGTAATCTTTGTTTATATAAGGTAAAATGCTTGAAACTGGAGGACAGGATGAGTGTGTTCCCTGCAGTTATTTTATAGTGATGCGAGAACATGGTGGGTAGTTAATGATGCTGGTGTCAAATAAGGTGAGAAGTGCACTTACTCTGGTTTACCATTCTGCTCCACATCACTCAGCAGCAGGTCCACTGTAATGGCCCATGTGTTGTACTCTGCACTGTTTCAAAATATCACAGGTTTTTCTTTTCCTTTACAGTTTTGGTGTCAGTTTTTCTACAAGCGTGTGATGCTCCATCTGCAACCCAACAGCACTTAGTCTCTTTACAGCTCAAATGAGCGCCATAAACTTGAATTTTCATATATAGTCCCCCCCCCCCCCTTATGACATTCGATTAAATGACCGATATGAAATCAATGACAAGGTTGAGCTTTCCTCTATAATGAAGAAAAACTTTAACAACACTCTTTTAAAAAGATGAGTTTTCAGTTGTTTTTAAAGAAGTTCAACTGAGTCAGTTTACCACAGACTAAAGGGGAGAGTTTCAAAGTCCAGGGGACACTGTTGAGAAGTTCCTGTCACCTTTAGTTTTCAGTTATGAGGGACAACCAGCGGGCCTTGGTCACATGACCTTAGGGACCTGCTAGGGACATACAAATGTAAAAGTAATTCATGTATGCAGGTGTTTGATCATTTAAAGCCCTGTACATCAGAACCAGGATCTTTAAATGAACCCTGTGGTGTGACATGACAGAACTCTGTTGATTTGGTCAGAAGTCTGACAGCAGCACTCTCTACCATCTACAGACAATAGTGAGTTACAGTAACCTCAAAGAAACAAAAGCATGAACAACAATTTCCAGTTCAGCCCAAGAAACAACATTACTTAGCTTAGCAATACGTATTTAGGGATGTCCCGATCCGATCACGTGATCGGAAATCGGCCCCGATCGCGTGATTTTGGACTCAATCAGAATCGGACGTCACCTCCCGATCTTGACTCGGGTTTCCTCTACATGCGCACCGCCCCGCCAATATAAAAGCCGCTATGCCTTCAGAAGGAAGTTTGGGTTTTTAAATATATGTTAAACAATCTAAAGCATATAGGATTTATATATAGTCTATATTTGTGCACTTATATTAACCATAATCAGAGTCTGAATCAGTTTCCGCCGGTCCAGGAGGAGGGAAGGGGCTGGGAGCAGGAGACACGCGAGCTTATGGAGCAGCGATCGGGTTCGCCGCTCACTCCACACCCGCCGGGACTCGTCCTCTCCCTGAACGGAAAGCAAGTACCGACGGGAGTACTCGGTCTGGAGGAGGCGGTGAGGCCTGCGTGGAGCGAGTCATACCCGCGCTAACTCGTTCCCCCTTCCGCGTCTCCCTCCAGGCTCAGGAAGAGATTCTGCTGAGTGCTGCAGGTACGCAGGGCAACACCCGCCCTCCGTCGGGAAATAAATTGAGCGTTGTTAAGATTTTTTAAAAGCGCTTTCTGAGGAGGAGCTTCCTGATTAAATGTCGCTCCAAAACGCACCAAACACTGACGGATTTCTCCAAATAGTCTAATTAAGAAGTTGTTCAGAGCTGCTGCAGTCAGAGGATAATGCAGGAGGAGGAGGGAAGGAGAAGCTGATGACTTAAGAAATGATCCGGGTCATTGTCAGTTAACAAGTTTGTTCTTTCTGGGCAAAAAATGGAGCAGAGTATTAAAATAATGTTGACATTTCTGCACCTGAACAGCTGTAGGAAAAAAAAGATTTTCCTCAAAAAGTTACTTCAGCCACAAACTAATTCATGGGGATTTTGTGCACAGAGAATATATGTTTAAGTATTTAAATATATATAGATATGATAGATTTCTATACAGATGGATGGATTTATGTCTGCAGCATGACATCATTTAGTGGCTTGTTTGTTTTTATTAGTTAAACTTCGGCAAAGTAGAACACAGAAGCAGCTTGAAGCAGAAAGTGTGAGTATGTCTGTGGCCTGGAGACATTATAAAGTTGATCAAAACAACATATTAAAAAGATCGGATCAGGACTCGGGATCGGCAGATCTTCAAAATCTAATGACTCGGACTCGAACTCGAGGGCAAAAAAACCTGATCGGGACATCCCTAGTAATATTTGATGATTGATGATGAAAATATGAGCAAGAGAGAGCTTGAATGTGACCATCTGGAGTAAAACTAGTGTCAAAGATAACCCCAGGGTTCTTAATAGAAGATTTGCCATAGAGGCCAAAGGACCTAGAGTTTTCATTATTAACAACTAATATTTCAGTTTGGTCTTTATTAATCTGGAGAAAATGTTTTGCCATCCAGCTTTTTGCACTGTTTGAGGCTTGAATTAGAAGTATAACTGGGTGTCATCTGCATAGCAGTGGTAAGAGACATCTTTAAAAGTGATTTAAACATGTAAACTAGAAACATTAAGGGCCCCAAGACAGAACCCTGAGATACACCAAAATGAAGATGGCCCAAGGAAGACTTATAAATTGAAACAGCCACTCAGAAAGATGAGAAGAAAACTGCTCTAATAATGCTGATTCTGAGACACTAGCCCAGGTTTAAGCCAGGCTTACACTGTGTGACTTTTGGCCCATTTTAAGCCAATTTTCAATTCATGTGACTATTTTTGGTCAAGTTGAGTTTCAGCTTATCGTGTGTTGTGCATCATGTAGTATACAGGGGGTAATGAGAGACATGTAACACCTTAAGGCCAATTCACACTCCACGAGAAGAAAGAACTTTGTTCTCGCTGGGCAGCGCTAACGGCTTGTTCTTGTGCACATCAGCTGAGCTGAACTTTTTTTGGCAAGATGTCCGAGAACAACTGCTGTGATTGATCAGAAAGGGAGGATGAGCGTGGTTAGTGCAGTTAGCGGTTGACGTTTGGATCGACCCGCGCTAGGCGGACCAGCACGGGCTGCAAGGGTTTGCGCCGTAGACCCGTATGCCTCTTCACGTAGCGAGAACAAATTTCTTTCTTCTCGTGGAGTATGAAAAGGCATTTACAGTCAGCTCACTATTAGCTTACACAAAAAATCAAACGTGTTTGAAATTCTGGTCACTCCTTGTGCACTGTTGAAGCAGCACCACGACCCAAATAGACTGAATCACTCACACCATGCACCAATAAGGAATTTCCTTGTCTACACGGATGTAGTCATACAGTTTGAGCAGGAGCTGAAAGCCACAACTGAAAATATTTTAGTGTATGCCCTGCCCGGCTTAAGACTGAAAATCAAGATACACAAGTGATATGGTCACTTGCACTATCAAGGGTTAACAGTCTTGTCCTATATCCTACTATATGACTAAAGAAGAACTGTTTAACACAAAACATTTTGATTGAAGGCAATTTGACATTTTATCTATTCATAGTAGAAAATCCTACTCAATATAATATGTAAATATGCAGCATTTCAAATAGTAATACTGCATAATAGCAATAAAAGTGGGGGGAAAATTTTATGAAAATGTTAGTCTTTAACACACAAATTAACATTCCAACCAGGAGATCATTTTTTCTAGTTTGAGTAAAAGTCACCACTCACTGTCAGGTTGCATTGCACACCGCCCCTGACCCCTCCCCCGCACCTTAAATAACCTAGTATATTTTTTATGAAAAGAGTGAAGAAGATCATTTGGAGTCTTGCCCACATTTCCTAATATGTAAATTGAATGAGTGCAACTGCACACTAACATAAATGTTTTGATAACTAGATTTTATGACATTTATCAGATTACTCGGAAGATCAACTGAACGTTTTTCCAGGAAGAAAAGGAACTGTAGTCCAACATGTTGACACACTGAAAGGTTCCAGTAGTGTATGTTTCACAACAACTTTGCAGAAAAGTAAACAAAGGTATAAAATATTCAAAATGGTTCTTTTTTATTGATGAAATACATTGTTGTTGTTGATGATGATATGTTGTGATTATCTATTTGTACTTTTGTGGTGTTGTGGTTACCTGTAATACACACAGTCCTAGTATCAGGTGAAATCCATCAACCAGTGAGTTCCATGTTGTATGTGCACTAATCATTTTTAAATTAATAATAAAATATGGCTATATGTAATCATTAATAATCAAAGCATTTGTAGCTTAAAAAAACAAGAATGCAATTTGTGGTTTTAAAACAAAACTGAACCTGCACGCATGTGGAGGAGTGATTAAACATGACAGTTTTTGGGAAAGTTCACAAAGTAGCTGTTGCAAAAGGAGGAATGATTTATCAATAGTTGTTGAGCTAAAAAGGTGATGGTTGTGGTGATAAATAAAAGCAGATCTCCATTTTTTCCACTGGATTTTTGTATATTTGTATGTACCTGTTAGTGGCGACCTAAGAGGGACTGCCTTCCATGTGGGAGCCCCAGATCAGTCCCGACCTTGTGTCCCTGAGCAGGATCCTGAACACACCACTGCCCTTCAGGTCCTCCCTGCAAAAGAGGTCCTTAGTCTCACCGGCTCTAGACTTTTTGACTTTAGGTGCATCGTATGCTAAAGAAAGCAACATTGTGATGAGTTTTCTGAAGCATTTTTGTGAACCCTCTGGGCCACTGTAGTTGGAGACTGTTTGTTTAAAAAGTAAATCTAATGAAATAATTAATTCTGTGGTGACTTTTCCTCCTGAACAGTAGTTACATTAGGTTTTGCATCCATTTGTGCTCTTTTCTTTTCCCCTTTCCCTCACTTCCACCTCTGGCATGCTTTTTGCATTAGATGAACATGATTTTAAAAACCACAGCAGGTGTCAAGGAAGCAGGAACGTTAATGGAGGATGGTGGCTCTGACAGTGGAATCAGTGACATCTGACAGCAGACATTTATCATTAGCACGTCCATCCGGGTAGGCTAGGTTTACCCCAGTCAGCAGCACACACACACACACACACACACACACACACACACACACACACACACATCCATCAACATTACAGAGTTCATTTCAAGTTTGACAGACACGGACATACCCAAACTTTCTTTGTTTATACTTAGTGGAGAAAACCTGCTACGACTATCGAGATAAGTTTCTGCTTCTGACAGCACTTACTGCGAAAACGATGAGTCACTAAAAAAGCGGAAATATAAAGTTAAAAAAAATACCCTACTTTTTTATTAGTGGTGGAGGAAATTAAAAATGAGAGCAAATGGTTGATTCATGTGTGTGTTTTATTCAATTGTTAAAATATGCAAAAAAAAAAAAAAAAGTTAAAGTATCAGGTCAAGACAAGATTCCTGTTTTTTCCCATTAGACTCCACTTTTTAATAATTGTTGATGTGTAACAGAACACAGTCAGATATACAGTTTGTGTCCTAATGAAATTCTCTTCTTCTGTTTGGAACAGAAGAAAACTAGAAACTCTTCTGGATAGTCAATTTCTGTTTCCTTTCACCCACTGGATGAACACAAAAGGGTCAGTTACTTCATCAAAAATGTCCAAAGGAATATCCTCAGTTACTCCAAGGACTTAGCTGTGAGGACAGAGACAGGCTCCGTATCTATAGAAGCATGTCTAGATTAAATGATTCAAAATTCAAAAGTTGCATCTAATTTACTGTAAAACATTAAAAGCTTAGCCTAATGGACAAACAACTTTGAATATTCAAATTATAGGAACGTGAATTAGCATACAGATTAAATCAACATTAAGCGAGAGATTAATGCTACTTAATTAGACACAAACATGCACTGGACAGTCAGAACTGTGGGGTTTTTTTTTACTATAAATTCTATGGAGCACAGTCCATGATAGAAAAAGACGCACAGAAAGCTACTCTCTTTAGTTTACAGAACATTGAGAGTGGTGGATCCACACGTACTGTCATTGTTTGCTGTTTTTGTTCTTAAATCGATGCTATATGTAAGGAGAATTTGATTTACAGGCAGAAAGAAACCATGACATAGCAGCTCATTTTCTGACTATTATTTTACACCTGGCTTCATTTTGTTCATTTTTAACACCAAGTGGGTGAAGTGATCTACACACGCTGGGAGTTCTCTGGATATTAACCTCAACCAATTTGCCTGCTTAACCTAAAACTCCCACAGGTAATGTTTAAATGTCAGGAGTGCAATACATGAGTAAATACTTCTATAGTTGAGGCAGTAATATTGATGTCTGTACAGAGTACTGTACTTAAAAAATAAAAAAAAACAGTCAAAATTCTGGGACATAACCCTGCTTGTTTTTCTAAAAACGTGTCAAACCTTTTCAAGTGGTTCAGAAGTAGGCGGTCCATAAGGACACGTCTTCACTGAGAACAGTGAAGTCTTTTTTTGCCACTGCATTCTTTTCTTGATGTTATTCTTATTTTTATTTTGTTAGTTCATCCTCTAACTACAACAAACAGTTGAACAACACTCATTTGATGTTTATATTGGCACTTAGTGTTTAGATCCTGTGCAATAACTTAACAGTCATAAATGTTTTTATAGACTGAATTATATTTGTTCAAACTGTTGTAAACACCTTAATAAATAAAAGATGAGTAATATGTCCCTGCTATTATAGTTGTGGGGGTTTTTTTAACCATTTTTGCTTCTTCATTGTTTTTAGATCTGTTTGTCAAAGTTTACATGGGATAGTGAAGTATAATTAAAATATTTTATAAATTTCAAAGCCGTTTTTGACAATTAGTGTCAGTCCTTCTTTTTAAAGATCTGCAGTTCACCTTGACATGCTATCAATCAACAAAACCTGACAGATGGCAGCACATTCTTACATAGTCGATGCTTAGAGTTGGTCACAATTTGTGGGTTTTTTGTTGTTGTTTTTTGGAGGATTGACCACAAGGTCTCAATGGGATCAAGGTCTGGGAAAGTTCCTCACTATGGCTCCCGCATTTTGCACCCGGAGCCACTTCCTTCTGACTGTATCCTCATAGCACAGTGCTCCATCCTATACTGGAAACATTATTGGTTATCACCAAACTGTTCTTGGATGACTGGGATGAGTTCTGCTTGGAGGATGTTTGGGTACCGTTCTTCTTTCACGTCTGTTCTAAGGGGAAATGTGGATGAGTCCTCTCCCTTGGCTGAGAAGCAACCCCACACACGACTTGTCTCGGGATGCTTTACTTTTGGCAGGGCACAGGGCTGATGGGAGCACCCAACCTTTCTTCTTTAGACAATCACCTTCTTCAGAGGCCCCAATCAGAAATCTGAAAAAAAATTATGATTCCGGCTGCCCCGCCCCACCCCACCCTCAGCAGTCCAATCTCTGAACTTTTAGCCAAATATCAGTCTGTCCTTGATGGTTTACTTGGAGAGAAGCGGCTTCTTTGCTGCCCTTCTGAACACTTGGTCATCCTCCAAAAGTCTTCTCCTCACTGTCCTGCAGATCAAGAACAAGACCTTCCTCATACCTGATCTAAGTTCTGCCTTTGTGGTACCCCGAGCAGCAGGATCTACTTTAGGGATTATTATATAAAAAGTGTTGAACACACTTCATTTTATATCCTTATCAGTGTGGAATTATAACTTTGAAGTTTAAGTTTAGCTCCAAAGCTCATTTGTTAGTACCTTGTCTCAGTTTATAATCGGCGTGATCAAATATTTTCTATTGCTAAGTTTATTTAATGTACTTCCTGGTTTTAATTTATTACAACTGTAAGTGTTTTCTTTAAATGCAGTGCAACTTTATCATAGTATTTTTTGTGAAAATAATGAAACTCCTAGAAAATATAGTCATGTCTGCTTTGATTGAATCTACATGAAAAAAATCCCTCCTTAATGTAATGTTTGAACAGGTAGAGAAACATGAGGAACTCAAACCTATAAAATCATGATTCTGATAGAACTTCCTTGTGAACACAGCCGCTTTGTTTTTATAAATTGCTTCCTTGATTGTTAAGGTGTTAACCCTCCACCTGTCTGAGCTTAAAAAAACATTAAATTAATGATAAGTTCCACTAATCAGAGTCATCTGCGCTGCTGCTGCTGCTGCTGATAGATATCATGTTGTTGTTTTTTTTACTGCAGCTGACAAATTGCAGGAGCATCACCATGTTCAGCATTCCATATCTTGCGTGTTTTGAAAAGTATTAATGGATGACATGGAGGCATGAGATATTACCTGCAGGTTCAGTCAGGAGCTCTTTCCAGAACCAGAACAGGCCTGTGAGGTTCAGCTCTGTCATCGTGACACTCCCGTGTCTCGTCTCACGCCTTGAAACCGCAGGACGAGCCACGATTTTCTGCTTTGGCTTTCAATGAACCAAGAAATGTGTCGTGTTCGTAAAAACTATTATGTGTAAATGACATTAGTAAGTCTGGCAGCCTGTTTCTTTGTGAAGATGCATTTGTTATTGTTTGATTTGAGAACAAAGGTAATCATTGTGCGTGAGTTAGCTCTTCAGTGCACACTTTCACTCGACTTATATCATCTTTTTCTGAGAGGAACCAGCACAACAGTCATATTCACGCCGTGTTCAGAGACTGTCGTGTTTACTTGGTATAATCCGTATGTGAAATGGTTTGGTGGTGTGGCTCTCCTGTACTACAGCGTTTACCCAGTGGAGTGTCTCTTCCTGTGGCAGTGACCTTCTCCCCGTGGCTGCTGGGAATTACAGTCATTCAGGAGTGTCTCAGCATGATGGATGGCACCTGCACCCATTGAGCAATCTTTCCCTGGTGTTATATTGTTTTTCTTTCTCACTTCGGCGTGGGAGTGAACTGTGTGCATTCTTGAGCCAAAACCAACCCAGATAATCATCTCAACTGCGTGATGTATGTTCCTCTTTTTTTTTGGACAAGGAGTTATCAGAAGACATGGAATGTCTTGCCAGTAGGCCAGTAGCAATACTAGTGCTACCAGCAAGGCTACTTGTTGGCTCTGTTGCAGAGCACTTTTTAACGTTTGTCCTTTAATACACTTTCAATACTTTTTTTAGTTTCACATCAGTTAAGCAAAGCGTACAACCTCAGCTTTTTAAAGAAAGAAATTAAACTCAAAAATTATTTAAAGGTAAACGTATTGCTTGCCACTTTTCTTGCGAACGATTCATGTTAAGAGCATCTTTTGATGGAGCTGTAGCTAATATGATCAAATCTTTTACATCATGCTAGGTGATCATCACATGATTACTCAGAGTGTGTATTGTGGAAGACTCTCAGCTTCTACCACATCAGGTTTTAGCTCAAAATCTGTGTAATTGACTGAGTTATGGCCATTTCTGGGTAAAGTGACCGTCGTCTTGAATTAAGTTGACTCCAAACATCTATCATTTCTATAGATGTAGATCTGATTAAGTGTTTATAGCAAAGTTTGGAGCAAAGAGCTCATGCGATCAGTTAGACATTTGACTACATGGTAGGGATGACTCTCACCTGCTACATCAAATTTCAACTCAGTGTCTATAATACGCTGTTGTAGCCACTGATGTGTGGGTAATCAGGTATATACATACAACCTGTGCTGACATGCTGATTTTCATCAAGATTCATTCAATGTTTATTGAGAGGCTTTGTTAACAGAAAGGCAGAGTTCAATCCAATAGGATCTAAATAAAGATGATTAGCTGGGAATGACTCTCAACTACCTTCTCACCAAATTGTAGCTCAATATCTGTAAATTTGACAAAGTCATAGCCAAATTCATATTTGGTAATATTGTGAATTTAGGTGTTCATAAGTCAGACAGTCCATTGACATTAGCCCCTCTGTATGTCTGTATCTGTAAGGTCTATTAGTATCAATATAGCTTAGAAATAGTCTCTAAATCACTGAAGCTCATCTTATGATAGTCACTGATGCAAAGCAAAACCCGAGGCCAGATCGCACTTTGCCCTAATTCCTAGCTGGAAGATGTAGGTCTCTGCAGGTTGGAGCCAAAACGAAACAACAAAATAAAAGTGTTCAATTGAGCAACTCGGTCACATCATACTCTCACTGAGCCCACGGCATTCTCAGTTATTGCTTCAGAATGAGGGATGTGAGGTACTCTCAAGAGTCTGTGGGTTCACCACTGCCGCGCTCTATGATTAAACAGTAGCATGTGCTGACAGCTGGAGTTAAAGACTGGGATTCACTGGAGGAGTGAGACGCTGCCTGTTAGATAGCTGATGATGTGCTTCTATTAGCCTTGAATCAAAACAAACGGTACTCTGTAGGCTTTATGTCGCATTAAACCATCACACACAAAGCTGGAGGTAAATAAGGTGTTTCTTCTTTCTGCTGCCGTTTTTCTATTAATGGACAGTCATTATTTTTACTTTCACTTTCTCTTAAAGGGATATTTTAGTCATTTTGAAATGGTGTTCTCTTAGTTATTGGGGAAACCTAAACTTTTATAGATAGAGTTTATGAATTCTGACTACTGTACAGGATAGACAGGTCAGTTTAGGGTTAAACTTTCTGTTCTTTTACCTTCTTTTTAAAACCTGCCCAGCCTGTCATCTCGTCTGCCATCAGCTGTTGTTAACACGTCTCCTTTGCACACTGTCAGACAGATGTTCTCGTAAACACAAAAGATTTGCATTTTTGCTTGTCATCACTTAATCCGTTGATAACTCCCAACATAGAGATGGTAGTTCTGATGTTAGCTGCTATAGCTAATGTTTACCTCCCATTGATTTAGAGACAGAGTTTCAAAGAAGATGTTCCACTGGCATTGTTGGGAAATTGTCAGTGCAGATACTAGCAGGAGGAAGACCTTGCATGCAAACGCTGTTAAAAAATAAAACTTTAAGTGAATAAATACTTTAAAGTTAAAGGTCTTGTGAAGTCTAGACTCGGATTAGAGGATTACAAGATTTTAAGAAAGAATGTCACATTTTTCTTATTTAAGTTTGTAAACGGTGTTTGGTGAGATGAACAGAATATCTTGTATTTTGTTGATTTTGAGAAATAATAATGATAATAATAATAATGCATCACTTTTATATAGCGCTTTTCTAGGTCACTCAAAGACGCTTTACAGAGTTGCATTATTCATTCACACAGTCATTCTCACTGGTGGTGGTAAACTACGACAGACGTCTGTAGCCACAGCTGCCCTGGGGCAGACTGACAGAAGCGAGGCTGCCATTCTGACCATCGGCCCTTCTGACCACCACCAACATTCACACACAGTCACACTCACATTCACACAGGCAAGTTGGGTGAAGTGTCTTGCCCAAGGACACAACGACAATCTAACCCAGCCAGAGCTGGGGATTGAACCGGTGACCCTCCGGTTACCAGACCGGCCACTCTCCCAACTGAGCTAGTGCCGCCCCGCCGATTTACTGAATCTGTCAAATTTCAAGAGTAATTAGATCATTTGAGATTTCTTTCCTGCTTGCTTTTCTTTGTATATCCAGTCTATTCTGACCTTCTATGTCCTTCATCCTTAGCTCACCTTCTGTCACCTCCCAGGGCCCTTTGTGTTTGTACAAACTGATCCAGCAGACGGACAGGTTTGGTGTCATCCTGTAATCTGATTACCTGGAGAAAAATGTGATGTTGCTTCTTCCCTGCTGCAGTGCTATTTATAGTAAGAACAAAAATAACGATTGCTCCACTTTGCTCTTGTATTTATCTTTTCATCGCCATATCATTAACAACCAAAGTCATATCATGCAAGTTTGACAGAAGGAATTTAGTTTGACTCCTGGCCATTTACTGGTTCAGTAGTTCTTGGTTTTCCCATTCGTACATTAAGATAAAACTACATACAAAGTCATTTTTTCTGTGGTATTTTGCTTGATAATTGCTTCCCTGGAAAAGCCCCAGAAGACACACTCTTTTATAGACAATATGTTTAATTGAGCAAATTAGGAAGGCCCCATATTGCATAGCAGCTGTGTACACAAAGTGGAATCTGAAGGGAAGTTGTGAAAGGATGCTGTGAGATTCATGAGTTTAAAATAATCCAGTGGAGTCAGATGGCCTCTGTGGCTTTTCAACACAGATGCACATAGTTAGCATCTGTATGCAAACTATTATATGATACATTTTGGAAATAAAGTCCCAAACAGAGATGTTAGGGTCACTTCACTGCCATGTTCTGGCAAAGAGCATGAGCATAGAGCACTAAGAATCACTCAGGCGACAAGTTTAAGAGGTTTTAAGAAGAAAAAAGATATTTCTGTTTTTTATTTCTCAAGGATTGTAAAATATTAGAAAAGGTTGACAGTAGTGTAGTCAAGACCTTCCAACTTGAGCCTGAGTCAAGACCAAGACCAGAACATACGTAGTCCAAGACCAGACTGAGACTTTAAGGACATCGAGACCAAGTCGATTCTAAGATCAAACAAATTCGAGACCATTTTCGAGATCATGTTGTGTTTTAAAAAAGCAAATCATATCATTGAAGACTGCAGCCTCAGACCGTGCTCTCCTCTTTCTCTTGTCTTCTCATCCTTGGTGCATGCTCACCTTTAAATCTTCCAAATTTGGAAGTACAGGTAATCATGAAACCTGAGGCCAAAAACTGTCCAAACTGTGCAGTTATTAAAAAATATAAATCTAATAAACACATGTGGAAAAAATGACTTTATATATGAACAAGAGCTTAAAATAGCAGGAAATCCTGAATTTCAAACAAAACGTATTCAGACTCAGTCTTAATTTCATTGCCAACCTCAGCTGTGTGCTTCATCCTACTGACAGTCTTGGGACCTGCAGTCTGTCTACCTGCTTCTGCTAACAGCAGCCTTACAAACGCCTGCTCCCATGAGATTTGTGTCGGGTCCCACAGATCTCACAGGATCCCAGTCCCAATGCAGGGCTGTAGCTCGGAGGTACCAATAATTCTGATCATGATGGCATTTTTGTCTCCTAAGCTTGGAGGCTCAAAAAATGTGATGTCTAAATGACCTTTATGGCTGTCTTTAAAAATACAGTTTTAATTGTTTTTGAGGTTTGACAGTCCAGTCTTAAAATGAAAAATGTTGAAGAGTAACGGTAAATCCTGACTTTAGAAAAGTTGGATTGTGATAACTAGTTGACACTTTAAAGAACAATGGCTTAATTGGAACTCTCTTTTTCTAAAGTCAATGGCTTCTGATTTTATGCTGTCCACATTTTCCTCCAGCCACAGAAAGTGTTGTTTCTTCAAAGCACATTGCCTCCATTCGTCATTGTGTTCACAACCTTTAGGCTACACAAGTCATCTTTTGCACATTTTGTACTGTTTTTTAAACTAACTTGTGTGAATGGATTTACTAACTGAGAGTGAACTGGAACTAGAGCTGTCCTGAAATCATTGTTGTTTCTCGTTTTAGGTCTGGTAGAGATCTGCCTGATGCATCCACTTGATGTAGTAAAAACGAGGTAAGTCCAACCAACGTTTATTTAAACATGACCTCTTCTTTTCTTTTTCTTTGCTCAAGGTGCAGAAACAGCTCTAGTTCACATTTAACGTATAAATTATCTTGACGGAGAGACGTTTGGTGTTGAGTGATCCCTCGTTTATTGTGGGAGTTACGTTCTAAAAATAGCCCGCAATAGGAAAATCCGCAAAGTATCAGTTTTATATTTTTACAATTATTCCAGATGTTTTAAGACTGTAAAAGTCCTCACTACACACTTTATGCACATTTCTCAGACAGGTATTCACATTTTCACATCTCTCTCTCTTGTTTAAACATACTGGACCATCAGAATGAATAATTGAATTGATGTGTTGACATTATGTACTAAATTTCTTTGTTTTGAAACCGAAATGCGTCCACACATCAGCTTAGAAAGCTGCTAGGGCCGGCTGTATCCTCTCTGCTTCATTTATCGGATAGCTGTGTGAAGTTAGCAACATTTGCTGCTCACTGGTACTATCAGAGATCTCAATGTTTTGTGGAAGTGGAGGACTGCTGAGGACTAATGACTGCAGCCAACAAGCATTCTGAGGTTCAGAAATGCACTACCACTGTTCATTTTTTTGATTATAAATTGTTGAGAAGGAAATCAATATTGTGCTTTAATATCGATATATAACGTTGTAATACAAAATATCATGATGTATCAGTGAATCGATTTTTTTCTTACACCCCTGGTTTCATGCTTTTTAAAAACTAAATCCGCCCATGTATATGTAATTATAGCAACCAAAAAATGCATCTGGTTTTCAAGGACTATAGCACTGTTTGTGGAAAAAATTTGATCTTGAAAATGTTCAAGTTCAAATCTTCTCCTACGAATTGGTGGGGGGTTTTTTTATCTGAGGGGGAAAATAAATAAAGAGGAATTTGCTGGACTGTTGGCTTCACCATAAAAAGAGCAGGTATGTCAGGAAAATTCTAATTCCTGGTCTTGATGAGTGTCAGAAATTGTTTCAACTACAGACAAATTGTCCCAAATGTAGTCTCTTTTTAACATATGATTATAGAACTTGACGTTACATAGCTCTTCACTAAACCAAACGTTTCCACTTTCTGCCAGTCTTGTTGGTTGATTATTGTGAAAAGAGCAAAGCTACCTTAAAACATTTCTTCTTAGAGTAATTTTTTGTGTCTTAATACTATCTTGAAACACAGCAATGCTCAGGTCACTAAAATCTCAGCCTTGCAGAAAAAATAAATGCCAGTAAAAGCGTTTTTGTGTCCTATTTAGAACGGCCTCAGTCAGTTCTGAGCAGCTGTTTTCAGGAGCCTCACACCACAGCGTCTCAGCCAGCCATAAACAGGTCGTGGGCTTCTACTAAAGCTTTACAGTCCTTCACAAAGCCAGCCAAGACCTCTGCCTTCCCTCCATTCCCCTCTCCACCCTTCTCCATTCACTTCTTGTCAGTAAATTGTAGCACTTCTTCTGTCATTTACGGCGGCAGTTTCTTGGTAAATAAATTGCTCTGCGTGCCTTTTAAAACGTGAGCTGGTTGCACTTTAAAGGCAGTGCCACCACCTGAATAAGGAGAGGGGAATGCTGGGATAAAAGCCAAGGGTGAGCGGCGCTGTATTGGTCGATATTTGATACTTTGAAGGCACACGGTGTGATTTATGGTCACGTGTGGAAACTCTGGGGTTTATTACAGGTAAGACTTGAGCTTTGCCTGTCCATCCTCACACAAGGTCAGGGTTAAAAGTGCATTTGCTTATTTTTTTTGTAATGCTCATCCTTCAGAAGTGATAAAAGCTGCTCTAAAACCAGACAGGTTTATTTGTTTGTTTTCTGTTTGTGTCGCCATGTGTTTATGCTGATTTTGCTGCTGACAATGGGCCTCTGTAAACTGATTCCTTGTGGTCCTGGCTTTTAGGGTAATGGAAAGCTGTTTTTTTTTTTGTTTGTGTTTATTTTCTTGTTTATTTGCAGAAATGCATGCAATAAACAGAAGAGCTTTTTCAAAGATTCCAATTAAGAACAAGGAAGATGAATGCCTCAGCAGCTCGTTACTGCTGATCTGAGGGTCGGAAACATGTAAACTGAAACACAAAATGCATGTAGGTATGTTTGCAAATTTACCATTCCTATGCACATACTTAATATCTACATATAAATCAATTGACCAAGCATGCATGCTAGCTAACCGCGACACTTAGGGGGTTGAAATCTGTTCACAGGAACCCTGGAGCCGAGACTTAGACACACCTCGGCTGGGTTTCTCTCTCCTGTTCTCTCTCAGTGTGTGTGTGTGCGTGCGCACGCGTTTGTGTGTGTGTGTGTTACTCTCTCAGGCATGGCTCTTATTAGGCGCTGGCTCCTGCTTTAATGTCCACCGGTCCAAATTGAATGGCAACTGGAGTGAATTTACTTTTTCCACCAACTCAAAATCAAAGGCTTTTTTTCTTACCCCCTTTTCCTTTTTTATGCTTTTTGGAGGGGAGAGACTGAGAAAATGCATACCTGTATGTACCTAAATGTTGGTTTATTTTTATTAATTGGAGGAAGTGAAATGGCAGCAGCAGTTGGTGAATACTAGCTCTAATAGATTTTTTTAAATTACAGTTTTTTTTCTTTTACAGTTTTATCCACCAAGAACATTATTTGGCAGTAATTATCAGGAATCGTCTAACACTAAGTTTGTAGCTGTTTTAGAAGTAAATGGGGAAAGTTCATTCATTATGGCAAAACATCTTAGCTTAAGTCCCAGAAACTTTTGGGTAATGCTAACAAATGTCTGAGTTAACTATTTTCAACAGGACTTTAGATAAGAGACATTATTAACATGTATTTTTGATGCCTTGTAGTTTGGTTTTTGCACTTTGACTCTCTGTGGTGTGCATGTTGACCAGTCAAGTCATGACCCCAGTTTTTCACTTTTGCTAACAAGTACTTCTATCTTACTTCTGAAGGACTCCTGCAGACTCAGTCTTCAATCAGTCTGACTTCTCTAGTCAATGAAAAAGAGACAAAACACCAGATAACATTCTGTATAACTGTGTAAGAACTGATTCACTACTTCACACTTCTGCTGAAGAAGAATCTCAGTTTTGATTTGTGTTACTTGTACTAAACCTTTATAATATTAGGAGGTACTAATACGCCTGGAAAAACTGGTATTGAGAGATAACACACTGAGTTGCTGATCACATTTATGTTAATTTTAGAGAACTTAAAACAACATGGACACATAATTCTAGCAATAAACGCTGTTTGTTTTGATGGAGTGGAGCTGTGAGCCTGGATGTGGTTTCCTTGATGTGTTTAGGTTTAAAACAGACTATACATCTTATTTGTTGCAGCTGTCCTGTGGAGTCCAAATATTAAAGTGAATTCAGAAAATTTGGCATTTGAGTTGCTGTGAGTCATTCTGGATAATTATCATCCCAATATGTATATGTAGCTTACTTTAAACAAGCTAAACATTTATTACCCCTGACCATGTTGGAGGTGGAGGTGAAGATGGTGGTTTTTGGAAGGGCAGCTGTCAGTGTAGCAGAGACAGACAGTGGGATTGCAGTTACAACTTTTCATTAACCTGGAAACCACCTAGTTACATGGTTCATGGGCTGGTCTCAGCTCACTTGGAGGTAACAAAGGGTGTCGGGCGGCACTTTCTGTAGGGGGCTGTGTGCTCGAGGCACCCCATCTGACTCTGATCAGGGTCCACTTCTCATTAGAGCGTTGCAGAGAGTCTGCATTTCCCTTCATGTTGAGATCCCGTTACACAGGGCTCCGCCCTTACAAACATTCATGCACAAACATAATCATATCTAAAAGCAGCTTCCCATCAACCTTTGTGCTTCCTACTAGAGACGGAGGCCACACCTTTTTCATGTCTGCATCTGCAAGAGCAGTTTCTGCATGTGCATCTTGACAGAGCCACTTTTCTGCCTCTCACCACTGCATCATACTTTCTCACTGCCCTTTTTTGAATGTTCCTTTATCTTTAAGTCCTCCCACTAAATTGGGTACTATTTGTCTGGTTTAAAATGTTCACCAGCTATCTTAGTGATTGTTTATTTTGCCACTGCTTTTGTTAACAGAAACCTTCTCACACACCTCCCTTATAAATAGTCTGTATATAATCCACTGTTTAGTTTGATATGTTTGTAGTTCTTTGAGTGATTTTGTTTTGTTTTGTTTAAACCCAAGTTGTTCATATGTTTGAATAAATCTGCAATGAATTGTGCAATTCTGTAAATTGTGTTGTATGACATGGCTGTCATTGCTAACCACTAAGCCTGCCAGTAGCCCGTTTCAAGCCTGATTGAAACAACCTGGTAGCGGCCTGAGCCCGTGGCTGGTACCTGCATTTGGTCACAGCACGTATTAAAGTGTAAACCTGTTGGGGGGCTTGAAAGTGAACTTTGATGAGTGCTGTGACTGATGACACCCAGTCTTTTTTGGGTAAATTGTGATGGCACTGGAGATCACCTCAACCTCCACCTCCCTCCTCCCCTGTTTGCCCCCAACTGCTTGGTGAACCTCTGTGCAGTTAAGGTGGAATCCCTAACACAACTCTGAAACAGCAGGGCACAAAGCAGCAACAGCCTGAGAGCTGATCTCTCCTTGCAAAGGACCAGGCAGGTCAGTGGTAGTCAAACTGGCTCCTAATCCCTCCCGGCAACTTGAGACTTCAGGGCAAGACTTTACTCGCAGTGTTGAGACAAATACAGGCAATGTGCATCTACGATAAACAGAACTCAATCAGTATGTTGCTTCAGTGCACAGGATTGAGTAAACTGTGAGTCCAGTTTATGTGCCAGCAGCTATTTTATGAGCGGAGCAGAGTAGCATATTTGGCAGGATTAAATTTGATCCCTTTGGTTTTGAGTCCTGTTCTCTTGAGTGTTTCCTCAATCTTTTATTTGCAGAAAATGGGTCAGCTAAATCATCTGTCTCAGCAGATTTAAATGTAAAATGAAGAGCACACCTACATATTCACTTGGCAAACCCCCTTTCAGTAATATACACCCTCATACACCCGTCCAATAGATGTAGAATTTAAGTGGTAAATAAAACTGTGATGTGATGAGGAGGTGAGCCAATTAGAATTCTGGCAAGGCCTATTATTTTGGACATCAAAAACAAACAGTGACATAATTCTGAAGCTATTGTTTATTTTTGAACAATCTAAGCAGTTTGTTTGTCTGGAGTTTTAGCAAAATGTCTCATGAACCACCAGGCAGATTTTAATGAAACCCAGTGTGTTCTCTGAGATGGATGGATGGATGGATGGATGGATGGATGGACAGATGTCCTGTTTAATAGGCAGGTGTCACAAGTTTTTATCTTTTGACAGGTTTATGTTTCTTTATGAGACATATTTTTATGTTGAGTTCAATTCTAAATCTTTTTTTTTTTTTAGCAAAAAGATTTTTGGGGAAAAAAAGGGAGATTCACTCACTAGAATATTTGATTTGCACATAAAGAATGTTCTGTTCTTTAAAAAATATATAATATACACTTTTGAGTCCCTTGCAAAAACACCCAAAGTTCAGCTGAACCACAGAACTTTTATATTTGTTAAAGTTAAATAACAGTCATTAGATTTTGAATCCTGTGGCTTTGATTTGTTGGATTATTTGTCATTAACTTTATAATTACTCACTTTTTAGGTTAGTAAATGTGTTTGGAATGAAAATGTGGAGTTCAGAAAAAAATAAAATTGATTTTTTTGGGGGGAAAATAGAAATTGGGAAAAGATACAACAGATTTTATAGGGCCCAGATTCATTTCTTTTCTATTGTTTGTAATATAGTCCTACTGTCAGGTAAAATCACAGGTAATCACATTCAAATGCCCTCAGAATGCACAATTTCTCTTTTTTTTCCCCCAAACATTTTGCTTTTTTTATTGGGGGCAAAAGTGGGGCCACCCACTTTCCCAGTTTCTGGCTAATATCCTGTTGGCCACTGTCATTTTTACTTTCCGTTTTGCCTCTCAGCTGTCCATCTGTCTGCTATATACTCAATTTACAGTTTGCGTGTTCATTAACAGAAAACGGGGTTGTGTAAAGGTGCGCTGAGGCGTAGATGTGTTCTTATGTTTCCAGAAACAAACTGCTGTGATTTAGTCAGGAAATGTCTTATTTCTCTCATTTAGCGCTCTGTTTAAAGCCTACACTATGAGTCCTGTTGAGCAGCACTTGAACACAGCTGCTGCCGGAGTCGGACAGGAGGGGGCCGAGTTTCACTGTTGTGTTTACAAGCAGTCACGGAAAATTGTGCTTTGCATGCTTTTAAGCCTGAGAGAAATGTTTAAACCTATAGGTCTAATTGTTGAAGGCAGGCAAAGTTAAGAGTCCCATGATGCTAATGTGTATGTGTTGGTGGTGAGTCCCAGACAGACTCGGACCAGTCTAATCCCTGTGTGTTAGCATGGAGGGTATCAACAAGATGGGTTTTTAGCCCAAATATTGTGAGACAGTTGTATATTTTGTCTTTCCTGTGCCTATTTATGAGTATTCATTAACAGTCATCTGATTTTAAAAATTACTTTGTTAGTTTGTGATGCCAGAAAGCCATGGAAGCATGTCGTATGCCTTCCAATGTCTTTTGAGGCAGGCCTAACTCTTTATGCAGATATGTCAAAAAGTGGGAATTTTAAACTGAGAAGAAGATTTAGTTAAAGAGTTTCCTAAGACGCTCTAAACAAAAACAACCTTAGCTGTGAGTTTTGCTGTGCATGTGAACTATCCAACCGATTAACTGGAAGATGCTTGTTATGGATACCAACTTTGCCCATTTATCATCATGTTTTATTGCTAAGTATCTAATAAAGATGGATGCCAGAATCATAAACTTTAAAACTCAAACCCATTACTTTTAACGTTGTGACAGATGTTGCTGTAGTTGCCCACAGATGTTAAGCGAGTAACTAAAAGTCGCAAACGGATTAACACAAAGGAAAATAAAATGAGTTAAATGTAGATAACGAGCAGATTTGCATGTCAGTGTCATTATAGATTACCTGTAATCATTATAATTAAGAGCTTTACATTCCAGTACATCCAAGCACTAATTACAGAGTGCAAGCATTTAGACCCCAACTGTTCTGACCCCCTACTGCCCTGCCTCAGATCTCACACATGCATCAATTTATCTTATTTTTCAATTCCATTTTCTCTTTTACTGTATGTATGTACTTCCTACTATCATATTAGAACCATAGATGACCAAATTGTAATGGCATAAATGTCCATAAACTTCAGATGGTACAACTCTTTGCTCTGTGAGATCATCTGCTTTTTTTTTTTTAAACCACTTAATTTAATGACCTTTTTTCCCCAGTGTCAAATACACTCTGTACCTCTGGTGTGAGTAAGGTGTTGGATTGACATTAAGGCCCAGCATGGTCTCACAGCCAAACTATAACAACCGTGTTCAAAAGAACTAAAGCAGTTAATGTTTATGTAGTGTGTTTTGTCTTTATCTGGGCTGCTATTGCTTGTACTTGTGGTTTATTCTCATCTGTGTTTGAGACTTTTGAATAGTGATGCACTTATATCACACTATTCCAAAGTATGAGTACTCACAGTTGAGTACTTGCTGATTTCAAGTACTAATAAATGGCATTGACTGAAGTTACAGTTTGAGGTTCAGTACAATGGAAGGAAAAATGGCTCATTTTAGTTTTGCATTTTATTTTTAACAGACAATAATTCTCACATAAACACAGTGAGAAAAATAACCTGCCTTGCTAGTGGGGGATCTAAAGTCACAGGTCATGTCTTCTCTATAAAAGTAAAAATCACTTTTTTTTTTGGTCCAATCTGAGCTGTAAAAAGGAGTCCTACAGGTAATGTGTCAAACAGGAAGTTTGGTCAATTCCAGAAGGGGCTTTCTCACTCTCACTGGTTTGCAAATACTATTACAAATACAAATAAAACAAAATGTAAAAAAAAAAAAACAACAGCTTTTCATACCTGCAGCATGTAGCCCCACTGCCTCCACAGATCAAACTGTTCCTGAGCTGATTAGAACCGAACCATGGGCATAGACATGTCCCCACCAATATCCAGTGATCGCTGAATTGTCCCCACCAATAACTCTATCCAAGGTTTTAATATTATATTTTTTTAACCCCGTGTCCTGTCCAGCTGTGGAACAAACAGAATAGATGTCTGAGTGCCAAAAACAAGCCCAACAGTGTTGCTGTTTCAGGTGAGACGTTACAGCCACTGCTATAATGCTCCTCCTGACTTGCGTTTAAATATAACCCCCAAAAACTTTATTAGAATATTTTTATGGTTGATTTGAATCCCAATGGACACGGAGCCTGAAAGGGAAGGGAAGAGTACAGAAAGAAGGGTGGGGGAGAAAATAAACAGAAAAAGAAGAGAACAAGAGACGTGAAGAATCCACTTCTAGACCTGTAAATAAAGCACAAACAAACAAACAGGCAAACAAAACAGGGAGAAAACTTACAACAGCAACAAACAGCATATGAATATACAACAGTTGTGATATTCTTAAAATGTATACGATAAAGACCAATTCAAGAGAGTTCAGTGTCAACCACAGCCCCAGTCAATGTGTCTGAAAACACCTGAGTCCATCTTTATGTAAACATCTTGTGATCACCTGTGTGTATATATGCGTGCTTGTTTATGTAAGGTTTCTCTATTGAAACATTCAATAATAAGTTCAAGGAGCCACAGACCCGCCCCAAGGCCCACGGAGGATGCGAAGGAGGTCCAGGCCCCAGACGCCCAGAGGCCACCCAGGGCACGGACACCCCAGGGAGACCACCACCAGGGCAGTCGCTAAACTCTCCCCCAGAGAGCGCAGAGGCTCACCCCGCGTGGGCCACCTGGCAGTCGCTACGCTAGAGCCCCCGGGGGTCACGGCGAGGGGCTCACAGGCACCGCCCGCAGCCGGCCATCCAGGGCAGATCCAGCCAGAACCAGAGACCCAGGAGCGAACCGGCCCCAGCAGAGGCCCAACCGCACCCAGGGGCCCAGATCCCACCAGGCAGCCACAGGAGGGAGAGCAGGCAGACACCCCCAGCCCCAGACCCCGAGACACCCCAATACGCCGGCATAAAAAGGCACCACCCAATGCCGAGGCACAGCCAGGGAGGATAGTCTCTACAGAGGAGGGCCTAGCATGTCTCAGAAGGGGGGGGGGGGAGAGACCAGACACACACAGACACAATCACTCTCTCCCACCCTAATGCGTACACACACACATTCCTGAAAACATACCAAGACACACAATAGATGCTGTACACCCACTCTCACTCCCCATGCATACTCAATGTTCCCAGGACCAGGAACCAGCGCCCTAAGGGTGAAGCCGCCCCTGAGATCCAGAAGGTGGTCCCTCCCTTACTGAAGTGGGGATGAGCAGACCACTCCACTCTATCCAAGGTTGACGCAGGTTCTTTGAATATGAGAGAAAGGAGCACAACACATTTCCAAAGTTAAATCTGTTTATTTAAGTATAAGACAAGAAAAATGTATACTTGCAAACCGGTTTGCTTACAGAGACCTCTGCTCTCCTCCAGCGTCCAAAGAAGTCTGACGTGTCTTTCCTTCTGCCTGCTTATATCATGGTGATTACTGCAGGTGTCTTATCAGTGTTCCTCCTCTGCTTATATATGATGTGGCCTAAAACCTTGAGAGTGAGATGCAGGCTGGTGCATAAATTATCCTGTGTTTCTGTTTTAGATAGAGTTCTGTGACATCCTTCGCTAGCTTGGCATTCCAATCTGTGGTTGCTATGGTGAGAACCTTTGTGTGGTCAGATAAAGGCTCACTATCTGTGGACTCTGTGTTCTGTGTCATCCTCAAGATATTGCTATATGTACATTGTGTCTGTATTTCTGATGTGTTCTGTGTGTGAGCTCAGCTGCCCTAAATTCTGGTTAATCACAACAAGATCCATGTTGATGGTACCTGCCCTGGGTCTGGATGTGGATCAGGCTGCACTGGCCATTAGGCATTGGGCCTATGGTAACTTGGTTCAGTCCGGACCGGGACGGGCCAGTCGCACAGCCAGCGGCTGGGGACTGTACTGACTCGTTTTTAATCTGCACTTCCTATTCCTGTTTTGGCACGCACTAGAGTACACCCCACCCCCTGGTCCTGGTTCCCACCAATGCCAAGAGCAAATCTATGCCATTGAACCAAACCGTTGGATCTTCAACTTTCTGTGTTATTCTGAAGCAGCTGTTCCTGTAGAGAACTTTCCGTAGTCCTCCTGCTTCTTTTTATCATGGCTGTTATCAAAACACAACTAAACAAAACGTGCTACTACTACTGGAGCAGCAATCAGCTGTCGGTAAGAGATTTGCTACGTGTACTTTACTCAGACCAAATGTTGCAACCATTACGTTTAGGACTGTAAAAATCCACACACTACTACTGCACTACTTGGACTTACTTTATCTTCTCCTGGGCTAGCTGCTGAGTTAGCTGTTGTTGTCTCCTGCTGCAACTCAACTGTGAGGCTAATGCCATGCTAAATATAGTGGTATTGGTTCTGTGGTACTGGAACACGAGTACATCGTATCAGGCTGCTACCTCCTTCTGGTATCCTGGGCATCAATACTTTTTAAGAATTTCATCTTTGTTTGGACCTAATTCACCTGCCAGTGTGTTATCAGAGGCTAAAATACAGAGATGTCATTTCCCCCTTGACTTCTGTTTTCTTAAAGACGATCTGTAGCAGTCTAGCAAGTCTTATGAGATTATTATCCCATTAACGCTGCAACTACATTTGTACAGTGCTTTTCTAAATCATGGACTACAAAGTGGTTTACAATAGTCTGAAGCATGAAGGAGGAAAGAAACTAATGATAAATATTATTATAATTATTAATGAGAATGCACCAACCACAACTTGCAAAAATTATCTTAATTTTATTTCAGGTTTTTAATCACAATAGAGACATTTCTAAATTACAATCTTACTACACGTATATTTACTGACACACAACACAATTCAAACAGCTTGACTTTGTTTTATAAGAGTATTCTGGGATGTTTAAATCTGATTCTGTTCAAAGACATGGCATACCTTCTGTGTAAAACACACACTCCTTCATTCACTTTTTCTTAGCTTGTACTCCTGCCATCAGGTTTTCTAGGCATGTTCCATTGTGCTCTTCGTTAGTGATTTCTGCTTCTTTTTTTTTTTGCATACCATTCATTGCACATTCCTGCTTTGCCTAGTTGTTAGGACTTATATAAACGTTCAGGGCTTTTTCTGTTGCTCCCTTCATTTGTCTGCAACACAAATTGTCTTTGAGTCTTGCCGTCCATTAGTGATAAATTTCTTTCTTTCATTTAGTTGTTTATATCCTGCCTCACATTGCATTCTGGACAGAGTGTACCCAGCAGGAACTTGTTACTAAAGTGAGGAATTGATGAACTGAGCTACAATATTAGAGACTTTGTTCTAAATGGGTCACCACAGTTTCTTCAATGCCCAGTCTGGTCCACATTCACCTTTTCTGTGATTGATTGCTGCCTTTGCAGTTGTATGGTCCATAGCATCTTAATTCTCAAACATCAAGGTTGACTAATGTCCCTCCTCCTGTATTTACTGGTTGTCCACACATTCCTATATCTAGTTTCATTCTGGAGACTGTTGTTACATCTGTAATAGCACCAGAATCACCTTTAACTGTAAGTTTTGATACATTTTGGCCTTTTCCAGTGTCTGTGAATATCTTTGTCTGCTCTCTTTAATGGCACTAAAACTAAGATGTACAGGCTTTGGTCAGTCATGTTTTTGGCTCTAAAACATCCAGTGTATTTGTTGCATTGCCTTGGGACACCTTAACCATAACTCTTTAAGCATTTCAGTCAAAATGTTGCTGCTTTATAAGTCTATGACTGTTTTCCAACCAGCCCCTTCACATGGAATAGCGTGTTACTGTTACCTGTCCCCAGAGTGTGTGTCTGGAGTGGTACACCACCATGTTCGTGCTGTAGAGTTGAAAATGGAGCATGAATTGTATAATTAACTTTAAAAATGTTTTTTGTTTAAAATGTTGTGGTTTTGTTGCCTAGACTCATCCAAACTGAAAACCAAACTCTTATTGAAACCGAACTTTAATGCTGATTGAAAAGTTCAATAGTGTGATCAAACTGCACGTTTCAGAGTGGCCTTTTATTGTGGGCAGTCTGAGGCACACCTGTGCACTATTCACTCTGTCTAATCAGCCACCTACGAGGTGGGATGGGTTATCTCTGCTAAGGAGAAGTGCTCACTAACAGATTTAGACAGATTAGTAAACAATGATTGAGAGTAATGGGTCTCTTGTGTATGTAGAAAATGTTTCATGAAAAGTGGGAGAAAAATAAATGCGTTTATATCTTTGTTCAGTGTAGTAAACGTAGAAAGTAACAAACACTTTGACTATATGTATTTGTCTCATGGGCCAACACTGCTATTAGAAATGTTCTAATGAGACAGGGTTGCTGAAGGCCTTTGTTTTTACTCAGTAATGCATCAACTAAAATACCTGGATTCAATATGTAGGAGGTAAACTTGCTGGAACTTTCATCAAGACTTTATATTTAGTCAGTGATTGATTGTGAGGCTCAGTAGTTGGTGGAGAAGCAGACAAAGAAAAAGCTTGTGGTGTCTTTACTTCATATGTCTCTATCCACTGAGTTTCTCCTGGGAGGATCATTCTCTTGTTTTTAGAGATCTCTCATTACGCAGGATAGTTGAAATAGGTTTCATCAAACATGTCATAAAATCACAAGTGTTTATGGGGGAACTTAACACAGCCATCACATGACTCCATGTTAGACCTCATTAAACATCTCTTAACTATTGATTTAAACTTGTCTGTTGGCACCTACAGTTGAGTTCTTTGACAACAGGGAGCGGTGTATTAATGGTTGTTCTCAGGTTTCTTTTTGGAAGCATGCAGAGCAGTCTTACCTCTCTAGACTCAGACTGCTGGAGGACAAACTGACCACACCTCCTCTCTCTCTGCTGGCTTTACTCTCTATTCTCTCCATGTTTGTAGTTCCAGGTGTTGCTGCCACTAACTTTGTTATCTCTGATTTTGAAGCGACTTGTCCAGGCCTTCTGTGTCTGTCTCTTTCCTGTCCTCTCAGACCCAGTTGGCTGAGACAGGAGGCTCCGCCCACTCTGTTGGAGGTTTCTTCCTGTTCAAATGGAGCCATTCCTGCCTACTGTCACCATCCTACTGTGCTGCTCAGGATCAGGGATTACACTGACGTGATGATTGAATTTAATCTGCTTGTTCTGTTGTAATGAGACAGTTTGACTTACTGGCATTTTATATTGAATCTATGAGAACTCAGTTATATTTAATGCAGTCAGCTGGCCTGAATCTGGACCTGATACGGGTTGGGTTTGTTGCTTTGTTCAGCGCTTTGAGATGACTCGTGTTGTAAACTGTTGATTTTATAAATAAACTAAAATCTAATATGAATATTTTGGCTCCAAGATAGGAGGAGGCCTGTCTCTTTATCACATTGGCCCAAATACACACTAAACGTTTACACCTTTGATGTTTTTGTAGCTATAAATATGATTTAATTTGAGTTGTATTAGAGCCTTTATTTTTACATAAAGTCTTCATGTATTTATTATTTAATAGAGCCTATTATTAAGAAATCTCCTAAAAAGCAAGAGCTGCTACTTTAAAAGCTAGCCTTGTTCTTTTGATCAACCTAATAAACCCCACAGCGTTTTTAAACAAGGCCATTATTGAATGTCACCTCAACATCTCTCAAAGGTGAAGCATATCTTGTTGGCCACTGGTTCAAGCCCATTACCACCAGTCAGAGCAGACCTGGCCACAGAATGCCCTCAAACACTTCTCTGCTGTCCATAAAAACTCAAACTAGGCCAAAGCCTGCCACTTTGCCCTGATTTACCTTTGGGACTTCTTTGTGGTTGCCTATCATTTGTACTTTTATAGGTACTGGAGGTCAGTTGGACGGGGTCTTTTGGATTATTTACCCCAGAGCGCTTGTTTTGTTCGCAGAAACACCAACCTGCCCTCGCCTTCACCCTCTCCTGAGCAGCTCTGGGCCTGTAAAACTGAGAAACAGAGAAAGTAGGATGTGGGTGAAGAGGGAAAGGCGGTGATGATGGGGTATTTTTATAAACTTGGACTCCTCATCACCTCTGAATGGACATTGTATCTCCATTTGCTTTCACTGATGATTAAAGAAGATGCTGTGGGGTTTCTTTATGATCTGCATGGCAGACTCCAAGGCTGACTGAAACTGCCAGAGCCATATACCTAGCATGCTGCTTTTCTTCATCCAACCAGTAGATCTTCTTTCTAACTGAGGCCTTTTAACTAAAAACAGAGCTTTTTGCCTGTGCAACTCCGACAAATCGAAAATTCAGACAGAGCGACTGAAGCTTTGAATCTTATTTTCCACAGTTTGTTGCTGTGAAAAGTAACATTAGAAGCTTCCTAGCCAGGGGCTTGACAGTTCCCCCGCTGCCACAAGTACTTCTATTCCACCCTATTATCTCCCACTCCCTGGGCCTTCTGTTTGGTTCCTGGCTTTTATAGGAGGGTAGGAGAGGGCCATGAGGAAATGAGCTGACCCCAAGGTCACAAGTGGAGTCAGGGGGCTGGAACTGGACCACGGCCCTGCCAACCTCACTTTCTCAGGGCTGGTTCAGGTTGAAGCAAGAAGAGTAAAGAAAACATGGTGAGACTTGGGACAGGGTGCCCTCTATCCTCAACTCCACAATCGTATGACTTTAATTAAGCTCGATTTGACTTTGTTTACAGGTCCCGGTAGTCCTAAATCACCTGGCTCTTTGCCCTCCCTCACATACCCTTTATTTCACTATCCCCTCATACCTTGAGTCCTTCTTTTCTTCTTCTCTTTAATATGGTGTCAGACATCTATTTATTATGCTGTTTTAACTGGGTTTCAGGAACGAGTTACAAGCTATTTGGGAATCCACCAAATAGGATTTGAGGGACACCCCTTCAAGATGTCAATCTGTTAGCGATATGAAAGGCTGCTCACCCCACTAAACCCCCCCTCTACTGGAACCCAGGGGCTCTTTATGGCCCCATCAGGCACCCGCATGGACGACTTACTGCTGACCTGGTGACCTGGCAGTTGAAGCCATATGAGGAGGGAATCTTTCTCTTGTCCCATTACCTCTACATGTCTTTTTCTTCCTTTGGACTTGTTGAGGACCTTTTCTAGAAGCAAGATTTAGTCAAACTTTTAAGTTGCAATGTTGCAACTAGTTTGAACCCTTTTTTTGTTGTAGTTTATTAAAACAGTGGGATTTGCTTTAAGTTTAAAACACAAGTCAAAGATTTTCTCTAAATTTTTCTTTGTAGGAGACTCCATGTTTGTTTTTCACCTTCAAACTGCTCTCTCACGTAAAAGATTTACATGCATCTCACTAGTTTTATTAGGAAAAGACCTGCATATTTGCCATACAGCAAAAACTCCCTTGACTTCCCCATCACATTAAAAATTTACACAAAAGTTAAAGAGCTGTTACAACTGGCTTACTCGCATGTTAGCGACCAATAAGCTTGCTGCAAAAGACACAGACTTTGAGTATTTGGTTGCTGATTGGATCAGTTGGGTTAAATAAATGTTTGAGTTCTCCTTGTCCAGTGGGGCGACCTGTTAGGAGCCTCTCTTCCCTGCTGAACAGGAAAAAAGCAAATGAGGAGGAAAAGGAAAGAAAGTAAAGAGAACAGAGCTCATTAGGGGTGAAAACACTAAAATGTTTTGTCATTTCAGGTTCCAAATCCAGCGAGGAGCCAGTGACCCCACCAGCTACAAGAGTCTAGGAGACTGCTTCAGGACAATCTTCCGCAAAGAGGGGTATGTTATTAAACTGCACTATAACTATCACAGAAAAGTAATAAACAAAAGTGATAAAACATTCAAAGATCAGGCATTTTTTACAGAAAAGAATTATAGTGTATTGGTTGCCTTAAACAAATTTATGAGTTTTACAGATAGTCCACATATTTTCCTTGATTTAGAAACTTAAACAATTATTTTGCTGAAAAACAACAAAAAAGTCAATATCCATGATATCTATAGTTAGGTAGCAGTGTCTTTTAAAATAGAACAAGTACACCTTTAAAGTGAGTTCACAGAGTCGTATTAATGAAAACATTAAGCTTCAGTTATTAATATCTTCATGACAAAATAATTTTCTTAGGAGATTATGTCACAGTGGCAGCATGTTAGCAAACAAGATTTTTTTTTCTGAGCTTTATTTCCCCCCAAAATGCTACATTTTAGTGAAAATGAGTTGTATGTTGCTTCAGGTGTAATAGGTTTAGGCGGATCAACAGGTTGGTTTATTTGTCAGCCTTGGATAATGTCCCTCAGCAAACCAGTGAGCATGTCTTCTCATTCTCTGGGTTTGAGCAGCCTAACTTAAAGCAGTCATCCTGTCTCGCTCCCTCCTCCTCCTCCTGCTTTGTGACAGGCCTGTGAGACAGTGCAGGTGTAGGGAAAAGTGTTTGCCACTTGCTCTGTTTACGGCGAGTCGACAGCTTTACTGCGG
>SSNR01000191.1:14346-25452 GCA_006937965.1 Callopanchax toddi
GTGCGTATTAATGGACTGGTTTTGTCTTTCTCTTCTCACCTCCAGCTTTTAAGATGTCCTCGTCTTTTAAAGCTCACACACATCCGACCAGAAACCATCACAAGTGTAGATTAATGCTAATAAAAACACGTAAAACTCATGTTTCCACCTGAGGAAGTGTTTCACTTTAATGTCTCAATGAGTTTTCCACACAACACAAACCTTTGTAGATACATATTTTGACATCCTTAATGCACAAAGAAGAAAAAGTTTATTGTGCTAATTTAACCTTCGTGTCCTCATAATAAATGGGATTCTGTTTTATTTATTGACAGCTGGGTCAAAAGAACAAAACTCTTCAGTGAATTCAGAATTTCCTGCTTTTTGCATTTTTATGTAAATGACAAGAACCCACTTTGTTTTTGGTTTGGGGGGGTTGGTGGACATGATCTGTTTATAAAGGCTTTCTTAATTAAAAAATCCTTCTGTAGCATCAAACATGTGGAACTGATGACCTCGGTTTAAAGCTGCAATCTACCTTTTGCTGTTTTATTAACAAATGCTGCCACCTGCTGGTTATAATTTAACCTGCAATCTCAAAAATCACCTAACCTGGAAGCAGCCATTCAGAAAAGTTATAAAAAGATCCAGTCAAGACAGATTTAATTCTAACATGCAAATATATGAAAAGTCAGTGAGACCCCAGAGAACTTCCGTCTGTGTCCCAATTTAGAACTTTTTAAAAGTTTCACTCATCAACCACCAGCAGAGATAATCTAGAAATAATTAGACCTCACATTGATTCATGCGTCAGCAGGTCCTCCATATTAGGAGGGGCAACAACAACTAGTCAAAGTAGCTGTGGTTGTGGCAGGATTAAAGGCAGCTTAAGGTTTATTTGTTTGTTTAATTTAGCAGTTAAATAAAAGATGTATTAAAAATAAAAAAATATATTTAAATCAAGTGTATTAAGTAATTATTAAAGAGTAAATCAAATTACAGTTTTTCTCAGTCGTTTTGGTGCATTTCTCACAACAGAATTAAAGTTTGCACCACTGCTAAGATGTTTCTCAAAACAGTGCAAACTGCAAAACATGATAGATAACCTGCAAAAGCAAGTCCTTAATCAAAATGGATCATTTATTTTTCAAAAGCATTTATGTCAATGGAAGTGTCAGTGTTGTCAAAATGACAAGTTCTGACACCAGAATCTTAAAACAAACAGTCCAGTGGTTCAGTCCTGATTTCACTGAAAAAGATGACTCTGGAAGTGCTGCCCAATGTTAAGTCCAGACAGCATTACAGACCATACACAGCATTTAGAAAACTAGAAGTAAAAGAAAGATCAAGACACTGAATATACACTTTACTTTATACTGTATATTTACAACTGTTCACAGCAAAACATTTACAAAGAATAAACTCCCTTTAGCTCAGTAAACCAGACTGTAGTTTTGACCTCTTCTACCTCTCATTCCTGGTTTTGTCCCCTTCCTCCACGCATCCTCACCCCTCTCCCACGAGGCTGACCTTCCATGTACTGCAGTTTTCTAGATACAGTGCACCTCATGGCAATCCTGTCTCCTGGTTTAGACATACCGGTACTGATACCTGTAAACTGGGTTCATATGATTCAGCTGTGAGTGACTCTGAAGAAGAGGCTTCTCATTGGTAGAAATAAATGTTCACCCAGCCTCTAACTCGGTGTAAAATCAGCAGTGTTGCCAGTAACGCGCTACTTTGTAACGCGTTACTCTAAAATTACGTCATTTTTCAATAACGAGTAATCTAACGCGTTACTATTTCCAATCCAGTAATCTGATTAAAGTTATTTTTTTCGAGCCACTGTGCGTTACTTTGCGTTACTATCTTTGTCCGTTTCCTTAAAATATTTATTTTCTTCCTGCATTTCTGTGAGCGGCGTTGTGTCACGTTCCCAGCATGAGGTGGAGTCACGTTTTCAACATGTGCACAGCTGAGGAGTCGCTCCAGCTGGAGGAGGAGTCACTGACCTGTGATAAAGTGGCCTATTTACCTGAATATCCGGGCATTATTTTTGTAAACTCCTCTGATACAACAGCTTTGTTTTATCTTCGGGGTCTAGACTTTGTTAAGGAGTGTGAGACTGAGAACAAACGGAGAACCGACGAGCAGGAACAGCTGACTGTCTGTCTGACAGCCGAGCAGACTAGCATTAGCAGCCTGAATGTAGCCGTAGCTCCAAACAGCTGGACTGAAGCAGCGCCAGCCCTTTTTTTGGATTATCATCATGACCTGGATGACTGAGAACCTTCACCAGCAACTAAAGAGACGTTTTGATGCATCCTTAGACAAACGCAGCAGTCGGGAAACAAGAGCTGATGTTAGCTCCTCATGGTCCTAAAACCCTGCGGCTTTAAGGAACTAACAGGTGAGTCTAAAGAACAGCTGATGACAGGAGCTAGATTATTAATTTTAGTCATAGTTGTGAATTTTACTTTACTTTAAATTCAATTTTTTTTATTTGTTAAAATAATTAAATAAATCTTTCTAAAAGATGAGATTTAGTTGTCAAACAAAAATTTTTCCAAAAAGTATATTTAGAAAAGNCCCTTCGAAATTCTGTGAAATTTCAGTCCACTGCTCAAAGAGGAGCGGTTCTGACATCTATAAACGCAACAGCCCGACATTTCAATGTGCTAGAACTGAAAAAAAAAATTGGTTAGAACGAAATTTGAACGTGTCTGTGAATGAGAAAACGCTTCACTTCTGTAACCAGGGTGCGCACGCAACTTTTGATGACGTAGGTAGTAAATGGGTATATTATGCTTGTTGTAGTTTCACCTTATTGCCACAAGAGGGCAACAGATGGTTTTTCAACTAAAAGCACTGTAAATAATGTTTGTTGTAATGTCACAAAACTGCCACAAGAGAGTGGGTGTGTGTCAACAGAAACCAAAGACCAAGAAGTCACAAGATAGTTCACTGCTTTGTACTACCATCCTTGCTGAATACACTTCACTTCATTAGCTAGCTTTTTTCAAACATTACTCCCCTGATTTATGAGTTTCTCAAAGTGACCTCCAGCTGACCACTGGTCAGCTGGAGGTCACTTTGTAGGGCTCTGGGAGTACTCATCCTGTTCTTTCTTTTTTTTTTAACCCTGTGTCCTGTCCGGCTGTGGAGCAAACAGAATAATGTCTGAGTGCCAAAAACAAGCCCAACAGTGTTGCTGTTTCAGGTGAGAGGTTACAGCCACTGCTATAAAACTCCTCCTGATTTTTGTTTAAATATAACCCCAAAATCTTTATTAGAATATTTTTATGGTTGATTGGACACGGAGCCTGAAAGTGGAGGGAAGGGTACAGAAAGAGGGATGGGGAGAAAGTAAACAGAAAAAGAAGAGAACAAGAGACGTGAAGAATCCACTTCTAGACCTGTAAATAAAGCACAAACAAACAAGCAAACAAAACAGGGAGAAAAGATACAGCAGCAACAAACAGCATATGAATATACAACAGTTGTGATATTCTTCAAATGTATACGTATACACCATTTCAAGAGAGTTCAGTGTCAACCACAGCCCCAGTCAATGTGTCTGAAAACACCTGAGTCCATTTTTATGTGAACACCTTGTGATCACCTGTGTGTGTATATGCACGCTTGTTTATGTAAAGTTTCTCTATTGAAACATTCAATAATAAGTTCGAGGAGCCACAGACCCGCCCCCAAGGCCCACGGAGGACGCAAAGGAGGTCCAGGCCCCAGACGTCCAGAGGCCACCCAGGGCACCAACCCACCAGGGAGACCGCCGTCAGGGCAGCTGCTAAAACTCTCCCCCAGAGGGCGCAGAGGCTCACCCCACGTGGGCCCCCCGGCAGTCCCGGGAACTCACAGGCACCGCCTGCAGCCAGCCATCCAGGGTAGATCTAGCCGGAACCAGAGACCCGAGACCCAGGAGCGAACCGGCCCCAGCAGAGGCCCGACCACCCCCGGGGTCCCAGATCCCACCAGGCAGCCACAGGAAGAAGAGCAGGCAGACGCCCCCAGCCCCAGACCCCGAGACAAGATTTCTAGAAATCTTAATACTGTAACTAAATATAGTTGTTCAAATGACTCGATTATTAATTGAAGCTTAAAGATAAGGACTTGGGCCTTCCACATCAATGACTCTGGACTTGACTCTGGACTTGGTTGTGTTTACTTTTGACTTGACTCGAGACTTGACTGGAATGACTTGAGACTTACTTGTGACTTGCAAAACAGTTACATAGTCAAACCTCTGCTGTTTACCATTCAGATTGGAGAAACACTGCAGAGTAACTTTTTTTATAGTGAGGATACCATTTGATAGATCCTGCCTTGCTGGGACCTGCTAGACCAGGGTTATTCAATGGGTGGCCAGATCCAGCCCACGACCTGCATATTTCTGTCTCACCAGACATAGATATGGGGGGGGTATGCGTATGCTTGCACAAAACAATAACTTTTAAGAATATAATGTCAGAGGTCTCCTTTAGGGAACAAATGCCATTTTTTTGTCAGTTATAGGGTTTTTTTTTTTTTTTTCATATTTTTAAAGCTACATTAGGAACCAGATTAGATTACATTTATATTTCAAATATGACAAACTACTGCTTTCTGTAGCAAAATGATTGTAGTACAGTTTAAACATTTAATCAGCTATGTGCCTTTAAAATCTTGTTCTATGCTCATGAGGAGCATGTTGTGTCATAAAGTCCACCGCAGACCTTCCCCGGCCCGCGGAGTTTCCATGGAGTGCCATGCTCCCCATCCCAGTTTGTAATTGAATACCCTGTAGACCCTCATCACTGTGAATGGGGGTTTGTTGGTCTGACTCTGTTTCTAGAAGAGTTATTGACTGTTAGGGTTAGTAACTAACATTTGGCTTTTTTCAGTAGCACCAAACCATGACACAGCATTTATTAATACTTGATATCAGCAAGTAATCAGCTGTAAGTACTCATACTCAGTTTGAGAAAAGCTGGTGTACTCATTTACATCACCACTTGTGCTCAAACATTAAGGCCACGTTTCAGTCACGTGTCAGAAGTGCTTGATAAACCTGATTATAGGAGAGGCGTGGACAAGCTTCAGGGAGAAACACTGGGACAAGTTTGTCTTGGAAAGATACAATTTTCATCACTTATGATGTGGTGAGTCACATGATGAGGTCAAGGCAAATGGAGGAAGAGGTGGGCTTGAAAGTTTCTTCCACTCCTCTCTGAAATCAAAAACTCCGTCCACTCTCATTTCAGCTCATCTTTCATCATGGCTTTCAATGGGAAATACCAGCTGGAGAGTCAAAAAAACCATGATGATTTTCTAAAAGCGATTGGTATAAAGTTTTTTAAAATTATTATGGGATTATCACCAAATATTAAATATTGTTAAATGTTTTTAATCATCTTCGTGTTCATCTTTGTTGCAGATTTTGAGGAAGCCGATACTGATGAGGAAATAGACTTAGAGGTGGTTCAGAATGAGAACAGCTTCAAGTGGACTCAATATACCCTAACCTGGAGGTGGTCCGCTGACTTCACCATAGGTCAGGAGTGTACGATGAAGTCAATTAAAGGACAAGATTTTAATGTGAGTTAACGCCGTTCCACTGGAGAGAATAATGATTGATTCTTCCGTTTGAGGATTTGTTTGTTTTATGCATTTTGTGACTTTTAGACTATTGTAACGATGACAGACGGGATCATTTCTGTAGACTTTCCAGAGTACCTTTTCACAGCTGAGATGGTTGACGATAAACTTGTAACGGTAAGAAAATCCATCTCCATGCATCAATCAGCTGATTACAGTTTGTCATTTTCTGATCCAAGATCATCTTTTATGTCTGGTTTCCATGTTTTGTTGTGCNTCCATCTGAGAGACAGGGGTCCATCTGAGGGACAGGGATCCATCTGAGAGACAGGGGTCCATCTGAGGGACAGGGATCCATCTGAGAGACAGGGGTCCATCTGAGGGACAGGGATCCATCTGAGAGACAGGGGTCCATCTGAGGGACAGGGATCCATCTGAGAGACAGGTGTCCATCTGAGGGACAGGGATCCATCTGAGAGACAGGGGTCCATCTGAGAGACAGGGGTCTATCTGAGAGACAGGGGTCCATCTGAGAGACAGGGGTCCACAATGGAGGATCGTCTATCAGACATTTAGACATGAAATGTTCAGGTTGAGACGTTCATGAGAAACATGAAGTAAAAACATCTGAACTGATCTTAAATGTTTATGTTTCAGTTTCAAATCATGAGAGGGAGAGATATTTTTCTAGAAATCTTAATACTGTAACTAAATATAGTTGTTCAAATGACTCGATTATTAATTGAAAATTAAAGATAAAGACTTGGGCTTGACTGGGGCCTTCCACATCAATGACTCTGGACTTGGTTGTGTTTACTTTTGACTTGACTCGAGACTTGACTGGAATGACTTGAGACTTAGTTGTGGCTTGCAAAACAGTTACATAGTCAAACCTCTGCTGTTTACCATTCAGAGGCATGTAGGCTTGCACAAAACAATAACTTTTAAGAATATAATGTCAGAGGTCTCCTTTAGGGAACAAATGCCATTTTTTTGTCAGTTATAGGGTTTTTTTTTTTTTTTTCATATTTTTAAAGCTACATTAGGAACCAGATTAGATTACATTTATATTTCAAATATGACAAACTACTGCTTTCTGTAGCAAAATGATTGTAGTACAGTTTAAACATTTAATCAGCTATGTGCCTTTAAAATCTTGTTCTATGCTCATGAGGAGCATGTTGTGTCATAAAGTCCACCGCAGACCTTCCCCGGCCCGCGGAGTTTCCATGGAGTGCCATGCGCCCCATCCCAGTTTGTAATTGAATACCCTGTAGACCCTCATCACTGTGAATGGGGGTTTGTTGGTCTGACTCTGTTTCTAGAAGAGTTATTGACTGTTAAATGAAAAAGAAGAAAAGGCTAAACTAACATTTGGCTTTTTTCAGTAGCACCAAACCATGACACAGCATTTATTAATACTTGATATCAGCAAGTAATCAGCTGTAAGTACTCATACTCAGTTTGAGAAAAGCTGGTGTACTCATTTACATCACCACTTGTGCTCAAACATTAAGGCCACGTTTCAGTCACGTGTCAGAAGTGCTTGAAAAACCTGATTATAGGAGAGGCGTGGACAAGCTTCAGGGAGAAACACTGGGACAAGTTTGTCTTGGAAAGATACAATTTTCATCACTTATGATGTGGTGAGTCACATGATGAGGTCAAGGCAAATGGAGGAAGAGGTGGGCTTGAAAGTTTCTTCCACTCCTCTCTGAAATCAAAAACTCCGTCCACTCTCATTTCAGCTCATCTTTCATCATGGCTTTCAATGGGAAATACCAGCTGGAGAGTCAAAAAAACCATGATGATTTTCTAAAAGCGATTGGTATAAAGTTTTTTAAAATTATTATGGGATTATCACCAAATATTAAATATTGTTAAATGTTTTTAATCATCTTCGTGTTCATCTTTGTTGCAGATTTTGAGGAAGCCGATACTGATGAGGAAATAGACTTAGAGGTGGTTCAGAATGAGAACAGCTTCAAGTGGACTCAATATACCCTAACCTGGAGGTGGTCCGCTGACTTCACCATAGGTCAGGAGTGTACGATGAAGTCAATTAAAGGACAAGATTTTAATGTGAGTTAACGCCGTTCCACTGGAGAGAATAATGATTGATTCTTCCGTTTGAGGATTTGTTTGTTTTTATGCATTTTGTGACTTTTAGACTATTGTAACGATGACAGACGGGATCATTTCTGTAGACTTTCCAGAGTACCTTTTCACAGCTGAGATGGTTGACGATAAACTTGTAACGGTAAGAAAATCCATCTCCATGCATCAATCAGCTGATTACAGTTTGTCATTTTCTGATCCAAGATCATCTTTTATGTCTGGTTTCCATGTTTTGTTGTGCAGGCTTCCATAACTCCAGGAGAAGATGGTGTGACTTTCACCAGAGTTTTCAAGAGAATTTAATGCTGCAAATCGACATGAAAGAACACTCAGTTCAGTCCCAGGAACAGTGAATGGATGATCTAATCTGAGGTGCAACTCTTTGCATCACAAGACTGAGCTCAGTCAGTGTGGCTTTTGGGTCTAGAAGTGATAAAAGTATACAATGCAGTCTGAGGTGTTTAGCTGTTCTGGCTCTATGACTGAGACAATTTAAAAAATCTGTCACATGTTGTCTGTTTGCCCAATCAAAGACATTTTTAAACTCAGATGAGATTTGGATAAAATAATCTTTCAGGTTATCTCTAAATTTATTTTAAAAAATCATGTATCTGATTGTGACTGTGATTTGTCTCTTTTAGAGTTAAATGAATAAAACTGGTTTTGGTGCTGAAAATGAGACTCTTTGTTTTTTGTTGGTGGTGGGCTGTTGCCATTTATCTTGTATGACATTAACCTTTTGATTAAGTATAAACAGAACATCCAACCTCACAGGAAAACATAAAAAAACATCTAGAAACAAATTATCTGCAATAAAAGCCCCGCAAACAAACTTTATCCATAATTAGGACCTATTCATGCAAAATGTGATAAATGTATCAGCAAAATCAATTATAATATCGATTGGTCTTATTTTGCTCTATATGGAGGGAACAGGGCTGTAAAGGAGTTAAAATTTAACCATTTCAGCTACTAGCAAGATTTTGTTTCACATTTTTTAGACATAATTTAAATAAACAAACCTCCTGTTTACATGCTGCAGTCCTCTGCAAGCATGCACAAAGAAGAAAAGATGTAGATTAAAATAAATTGCATAGATTATTGGAGCGTATGTTATCTGCTCTCTTCATCATTCAGCTGTCCATGTTTTTAATCAGCTCCTTGGCTTATTTTAGAGTCTGCAGATGCGCAGACTCTGCTGTTTTGTTTTGCTTCTACGAGTTTTATTAGAAAAGTAGAAACTCCGGCCTGAAGGCGGTGGAATTTGCCATAGACTCTCCACGCACCCTGACGTGTGTGGGCATGTCGGCCTCTGGCCTCCGCTCTTTCACCAGCCTGGTTCCTTAAAACCAGCCTATATTCCTTAAAACTAGCGAATTGTTCTAAATGCTGTAGCGTTTAGAAATAACTTTTAGTTATTTTAACTACACCTTCTTCAGATAAACATTAGCTTATTTCTGGATTCTAATGAGAAGTGATAAACTGTCATTTAACCCTGATAATAGCTAATATTTATTGAAGGTATCTAGGTTCTTTGAAAGAGTACAGTGAATTGAAATACCTTATTAATAATGTGAAGCTCAGACCAGATAAGATTGAACAATCATTTAATTTGAAAAACCTAAGAACACAGACAGATAAAAACAGTTTGAAAGTTTGATGTAAACACAATTAATATTCTTAAACATGTTGAGGATGTTAAAGATAGTTTTAATTATGAGTTTTAACGGACCGTAGCATATGTTTTAATGACTAGGGAAGTTAGTTAATTTAGTTAACCTAGTTGTGACTTTAAGAGTCAATTTAGGGCTATTTTGAGTTTGGAATGGGATTTAGTTTTGGCTTAATTTAGAGTGGAAGAATTAAACTTTATCAAAGCAAACCTCTCGATCAGGAAGTGGTGTTTGCTCACTGAAAGGTGGACGTTCCTGGATCTGGCAGGCGTTGGTTTCTCCATGAGCTGAGGCTGGAGTCCCCAGACTCGGAGTGGTGGTCCTGGAAGGCATGGCCGCCGAGGACCTCGCTGGACAGTCTGTGGATACGTCCGGATCAGCAAGGGAGGCATTTCAGCAGGCATGCTGAAGTCATTTCTGATCAGTTCCCGTGGTGAGGGAGAGACACAAGCAGGTCTCTCAAGGCCTTGTTCAAAGCTGATGAAGGTTCAGCTAAGACTCGACTACAGCAGGCACAGACTGAGACTGTAGCAAAAGACTCTATGAGGACTGTTTCGTACCAGAACTGAATATTAGTTTTGAGAAGAGTTATCTTAAATTCAACCAATCAGAAGATATTAAGTGTACTAATCAAAACTGAGTTAGTGAAGTTGTGGATGGGTCTGATTGAATAGGGGAACTGTGGGGGAGTTTACCAACTCACATATGACTTCCGCCCGTTAAACACTCCCATTATAAATGTAGAAATGCATGACATAGCAGAGAAGCATATTATAACACTTTGAGTGAGTGAGAGGGCAAATGCCCTTGGAGCAGGAACACTACCGGCGGCTGTTCTGTAAACAAGAGATTACAGTTGGAACACCAGTCTGTGGTGTTAAAGAAGAGACTTCTTTACAGAGAGTGTTTTATTAGACCAGTTAGTGTCCAGTTAAGGTTATCTGGGAAGTGGACACCTGAAAGTGGACAGTAGGACACCTGTAGGAATCTTGATTCAGATTAAAACATAATCCAAGAGTGATTGTTGTCATGAACCGTGGTGAGGTGGACCCGATGTGCAGAGAAGCAGGAGGCAGGAGACGGAGGTACAAAAATCCAATGGTGCGTTTATTAAAAGAACTAAACTGCAAAACAAAAGACCAGAACAGAACTAGGAACTATGACTACGAAGACTGAACTATGACCAACAGAACAGAAAAGATGAACCCAGGACGAGACAAGAAACAGAAGGGTCTAAATACTGTGGGAGGAAAATCAATGGAACACGAAACAGCTGATGACAATCAACACTTGAGGGAGGGGCGAGAACAGGAACAAGGAACAGACATGAAAACCACAAGACAGACAGGGGAATCATTACATAACCCCCCCCCCCACACACACACACGCACAAGGGGCGGATCCCAGACGCCCCAACAGGAACCAGGCAGGGAGGGAGGAGGGGGAACAGGCAGGAGGGCCGAAAGCAGCCCTGCGCGACGAGGCTCCGGGGGGCGGTCCGGGTCTGGATCAGGCTCCGGGGCCACAGGACTCTGGATGAACAGACGCTGGAACGGGGGCTGGACTTGACGCTGGAACGGGGGCTGGACTTGATGCTGGAACAGGGGCTGGACTTGACACTGGAACAGGGGCTGGACTTGACGCTGGAACAGGGGCTAGACTTGACGCTGGAACAGGGGCTAGACTTGACACGGGGACTGGATCGGGAACCTTGACTTGACACGGGGACTGGATCGGGAACCTT
>SSNR01000191.1:45773-59540 GCA_006937965.1 Callopanchax toddi
CGCACATATGCTGTTGAGGGAGGCGTTTTGTCCCTCAGGAGTCAGGACCAGGGGTGGACCCTCGGTTTTATAATTTTATTTTAGTGCTTGTTATTTAATCCGTTTAACTCTTCTCTTTGATTGCAGGTTGTGCTACCAGCGGGAACCATCGGCTTGGTGACGGGAGTTTTTCACTTGTCTGTGTGTGTGTGTGTTCAGGGAGAAACATTGTGACAAGTTTATCTTGCAAGATATAATTTTCCTCACATACAGTTTGATGGGTTGAGTCACCTGATGAGATCAAGGCAAGTGGAGGAAGAGGTTGGTCTGAAAGTTTCTGCCACTCCTCTCTGGAATCAAAAACTCCTTCCTCTCTCATTTCTGCTCATCTTTCATCATGGCTTTTAATGGGAACTACAAGCTTGAGAGTCAAGAAAACCGTGACGAATTTCTAAAAGCGATTCGTAAAATAATTTTTATTATTATGAATTTATTACCAAATATTAATATAATATTGTTGAATTTTTATAATGTGAACCTTTTATCTTTGTTGCAGGTTCTTTCATACCCCAGAAGGACGAGTTCATAGATGTGGATCAGGATGAGAACAACTTCAAGTGGACCCAACATAACGAAAACTTTGAGTGGTCTGCTGAGTTCACCATAGGTCAGAAGTGTAAGATGAAGACACTTAAAGGAAAAGAATTTGATGTGAGTTACCAAGGTCTCACTGGAGAAAATCATCATTTACATTTTGGTTCTTCTGTTTGAGTTTATTTTGTATTTTGTGACTTTTAGGCTATGGTAACGATGGAAGATGGGATCCTTTCTATGGACTTTCCAAATTACCATTTCTCAGCTAAGATGCTCGGGGACAATAAACTTTCAACAGTAAGAAAATCCATCTCCATATGTCAATCAACTAAGTTACAGTTTGTCATTTTCTGATCCAAGATCATCTTTTTTCCTACTGTATGTCTTGTCAAGCAGGTTTGTAAAATTCCAGGAGACAATGGTTTAACTTGTTCCAGAATTTTCAAGAGAATTTAATGCTGTGAGAATCAACATGCTCCAAGGGAGAAAGAACACTCAGTTCAGTCCCAGGAACAATGAATGGATGATCTAATCTGAGGTGCAAGTAAATTTTCTCTTTGCATCACAAAACTGAGCTGAGTCAGTGTGGCTTTTGGGTCTAGAAGTGATCAAATTAAACAACGTAGTCTGAGGTGTTTAGCTGTTCTGGCTCTATGACTGAGCCAATTCAAAAATCTGTCACATGTTGTCTGTTTGCCCAATCAAAGACATTTTTAAACTCAGATGGGGATAAAATAATTTTCCGGGTAACCCTAAGTTTATTGGAATGGTGTATAATTGTGACTGCTGTAGTGATTTGTCTCCTTTCGATTTAAATGAATAAAACTGGTTTTGGTGCTGAAAATGAGACTCTGGTTTTTGTTGGTGAGCTGTTGCCATTTATCTTGTATGTCTTGTCTTTCCTCGCCTCACATTCTCTTGCTTATCCGGGCAGCATCCCAGAATCCTAGACCACCCTCTCCCCCAGCCACTTCCCCCAGCTCCTCCGACAGGACCCCAGTATGTCAACCCGGGGGCCTCCTGCCAGCAGGATATGCCTGAAACACCTCCACAGGGTTAATCAGGAGGTAACCTGACAAGATGACCACGCTTAAAACAGACATCATTTAAGAAGTTAAATTAATAAAACCTCTGGACCTCCTATTTATATGCTGCAGTCCTCTGCAAGCATGCACAAAGAAGAAAGGACGTAGATTAAGATAATGTCAAAACACACAATGTTCAGCAGTGGGAAAAAATGAAATGTAGGTGTTCAGAAACACACTTTGTTGGTGCTTTAATGTAGCCTTTCAGATCATATGGAAGCCTTTCTTTTGTTCAGTTAATTGGCTGGATGGAACGAACAAGTTAACGATGTCTTCAAAGGAAAAATGTTTGAAGCTCTGAATCATCGCATTCAGAGTAAAAATACCACACCTGCTGCTTCCAGAGAAGAACACAAAGAAAAAACATGCTGACTCAGAGACGTTGGATAATTGTTTGTTTTGTTGTTTGTTCACACTTTAAAGCTCATGTGAGTAGCATAATGCATAAAGTTAGAATAGTCTTACAATGAAATGTGATTTAATTTATAAAAATCACAAATCTTTCAACAAGTCAGTTATATGTTTGCAGGAAGAATATTTTTTACAAATAAATATTCAGAAAGGTTCACTGTGCGTGTGTGTGTGTGTGTGTGTGTGTGTGTGTGTGTGTGTGTGTGGGGGTGTGTGTGTGTGTGTGTGTGTGTGTGTGTGTGTGGGTGTGTGTGTGTGTGTGTGTGTGTGTGTGTGTGTGTGTGTGTGTGTGTGTGTGTGTGTGTGTGTGTGTGTGTGTGTGTGTGTGTGTGTGTGTGTGGGTGTGTGTGTGTGTGTGTGTGTGTGTGTGTGTGTGTGTGTGTGTGTGTGTGTGTGTGTGTGTGTGTGTGTGTGTGTGTGTGTGGTTTTGGGTGTGGGTGTGTGTGTGTGTGTGTGTGTGTGTGTGTGTGTGTGTGTGTGTGTGTGTGTGTGTGTGTGTGTGTGTGTGTGTGTGTGTGTGTGTGTGTGTGTGTGTGTGTGTGGGTGTGTGTGGGGAGGGTTCGTTCAGTAAGTTGGAGATAGTTTGATGAGACTCTAAACAAATTTGGGAATTGCTGCCAGGTTTTTTGTGCTTTAACTTTTATAAGAGGGTCACTCAACAGAAGTTGAAAAACCATCACTTGATCTGACCAATCAAAAATGTCTAAAATTGACTTTGAGATTTGCATTATTCATGTATGACCACTAGATGGCGCTCCTGTCCCTCACAAGCAGGAGGAAGTCCACGCAGGAGGATGTTGGCTTTTTACATTATATTTTATTTTGCTCAGTTTAGACCTGTTACTTTCATTCAAAGACACTTGTTTTTAACTTACAGGGTTTATCTCATTTGAACTTAATAATTTATTTTACTTTTTTAACTAATGGTTCAAAACTACAATTTTTTTTTTATTATTATTGTTTAAGAGATTCTACTAAAACAATTTATGACTCTGGTCTCATGATGTTAAAGTGGCACAACTTAAATTTTACATATATTTTTAGAAAATGACTAAAAACATTCCCAAGCTAAAACACCCCTTATAAACATATACTGTTTAATTATGTCTGTCAGTATAAATAACTGAACTAATGATGCGACTTTTAAAGGTTATTACCACCAAATCCTAATTTAAAGACAACAAATTTAAAGAGTATAAATGCATGATACACACTATGACATGATGGGTTTTTTCCATCTATTTAGATTATTTATGTAGCCATGTGTCATAAATTTCTAAAATAAATAAGAAAATTTTACATAATAAATTTAAAACAATCAATTAAATGCAATATTAACACATTAATAATAAACATGCTCTATTAAGTGTAAAAATGTCATCTCCTTCCTCCATCTAAAGATCTTTATTGTACCATATTTGTGTAATTCATACTTATGTCAATTATTATAAAAGTATAATCCCTGAAATAGGAATAGGAATTGTTAGGTTTTTTTTACAGTCCTCCACCATCCATCAATTCCCACCTGTAAGTGGAGTAGTGCTCTGAACCTCCACCCAACATGTTTTTTTTTTATTCCCCCTGCCCTGAAGGAGGCACTCAGAAGAAGCAAGCAGCCTGCCTCTTTACCTCTGAAATACAAAAGCTTACAGCAGGATGGCCTGAAGCATGACAACCTCCACCCCCCGCTCCCGTCTGCACCTCCACCTATATCTATTCTACACAGATGGGCCTCTGAACACTGAGCATCTGGGTTTAAAAAGCCCTTCAGTCTTTTCAGGATCTTGTTACTTCAGATGCTAATCTGATCACCTCAGGTGGATGTGAACAGATCGATGTGCACGATCATGTTCTGGATTTTCTTCGGTTTCATAACATCCTGTGACATGCAAACATTTAAGCTCCCTCTGGCAAAAATTTTCCGTCACTGAGGTGAAGAAGAAATGACACAGTGTAACAGATAAGGCTTTTTTCCACACATTCCAGGGCAAGATGAGGGTATTGTTTCTGCTTCCTGTGACCTGCTGATAACTGGGAAATATAAAAAAGATTTACATATAGCAGGCAAGAGCTGGAAGGATGGCAAATGGCTTGCTTGTGGTTCTATGAAGAGATTTAAGTCAGAAATACCGTAAGTTTTTCTGGGTTTTTCTTTGTAATTACCATTTTTAGGAATTTCTTCAAAATAATGTTTCTCCATCTGTTTAATCTTTAAAGTCCATGATGTAGTCGGTGAAAGACGTAACATTTTATTTCTGAAGAAAGGACTGATTACACAAATCTGGAAGCTAACAAAACACTGTAACTGCTAAAAGCTGTTATCTGCATCAGAATAATGAGTCTAAATGTACACTCAAGATCTATTCCAGTTCTAAAAATGCAAGCTGAATGCTTCCTAATGGGCTCTACAGTCATTATACCTTCAACATAACTGAAAAATCCATTCGATGGATTTCAAAAGAGCAAATGACACTAAACCACCACAGAACCACACAAAACAGGTGCCCAGGCTGCACCTTCCAAAGAGGAGGCAGCACAAATAGATTTTTTTTGCTTGAAGCTCTTTTTGTTAATTTATTGAAAAATGTAGAAAAAACAAGTAATTTTCACATGTATGCTCCTTGGATTGAGTATTTTGACTCAGGCCATTTTTACAATGAGGAATCCTAATCATTGTCTTGCTACTGTAAATATTTCTGCTGTTCTGGAGGAAACAAAGCCGTTTCTGTGGGTTCATTCTGTGTCCACCACTGAGGGGAGGGAAGGTCATGACTGTATTATACTGGAGCATAATACCTTATGTGTCAGAGACGACCCATCACTGAGTGGATCGAATGCGTCACAAGAAGGCTCTGATGGAGCTGTGGAGGCAGACTTAAGGAGCAGCAGAGAGGCTGAATAATAACAGTCAGAAGTCTGTAAGTAATACTGCTCATGGATTTATTATTCCTCCTATAAATACACATGAAAAGGGGACAGTTTGATTACATTATTCAGATTTAAAATCAAAATACGAAGCGAGACAAAGCGGTAAAAGTGCACAAATTACTAGGGCTGCCTTCTTCTACCTGAAAAATATTGTTTTTTAAAAAAAACATTGTGATCAAAAGAATGTATAAAAACTAGTCCATGTAATTGTTACTTCAAGGCCTAAATATTTGAATTCTTGGTTATCAGGATTTTCAAAAATGTCCTTTAAGTCCTGATCCTGAATGCTGCAGCCCAATTTCTGCATTTAGCATCATTTAATTGGCTCCCTTTAAGATCCAGCTTTGAAGTTAACATTTATAAAGCTCTAAAAAATCAAGATTTATTATATAAAAATGTCAGTGTTCCAAAGGTTTCCAACAGAGCCCTTGGCTCTCAGTCTGCAGGTTTGGATTTTAGAGTTTCTAAAAGTAGAATGAGAGGCAGAGCTTTTAGTTCTCATGCTTCCTTTTTTCCGTTTTCATCCATGAAACTGACAGCCTGTCTACTTAAAGACTAAAACTTTCTTTTTGATAAATCTTATAGTCAGGGGTTAGCTTAGGTTGTAATTAACTAGTTATGCTGCTATACGCTCAGACTGCTGGAGGACAAACCGACCACATTTCTTCACTTTGCCGTTTTGACTATATGTTTGTATTTAGTTATTGCTAAAGCTATTTAGTTTTTGCTGCCATTAACTTTGTCTTCTGTTTCTTCCATATATTAACTGGCACTAAATTAACTTAACTTAGACCAGCTCAGGAAATCTATCAAAGTTCTAAATAAAAATGGATGCATTTCAGAAAAATCTACAAGAAAATTAAGTTCCATAAAACAGGAGTAAATAAATGTGTTTACTTACACTCCAACAGAAAGGCTCAGTGCTGAATTCACAGCACGTCACAACTGGAGGTCTGCATATAAAACCTGCTGGAGATGTATTATCTTCCCAACAGGAGAAATGTAGTGGGAAAAAGATTCTGGCATTTTACTCAAACCTGATTAGCAGAAACAAAAACACTCCCCTCAGAAACTCAACTCATTGTGTGTTTATTCTTTCATGGCACTGTGATAAAACAACTTATCATTCAGTGTCACATAAATCAAGACTACGCGTTACAAAAGAATAAAAAGAAAACTGAAAGTGTGTGGTGTCATTTCATCATTTTCAACAGAACAAGTGTTTTTGGTGTGAGCACCATCCATGGTTAGGGGAAAAAAAGCACTAAAACTCTAAATCAAATCATTCAGTATTATCCATCACTCTTAGCTTGTGGCTGCAATATGCAACATAATCACTGGATTCAGAGTCTACTGCCCTCTAGAGGAGATCAAGTCTAATTACGCAATTATCAAAAAATAAGTTACAAAAGATGAACCAGTGGTGCACACCAGACAGTGATGGCTGTGGTCAGTATAGACAGGGGAAATAAAAGATAACAAAACATCTTATTGCACCTTTGACACCTCAAACTGAAGCTGCTCATGAACTGTGAGGAAAAGAGCAAACTTTAAAAACTAAACTTGTACACACCAACAGCATACATAAAAACTCAAACATAATTGGAACAAATGGAATGTAGAAAATATAACAAAATAGTACAAAGTTAGAAAAACAAAGGCATAACATCATAATTCATTTCAGAGGAAAACATGGAACGTGTTCTTTTCAGTGGTACTAACGAACAGATCAGAAGAAACCATTTGGTGATTATATGAACATGAAAGCTGCAGCTTGTGAGGGCTTCATGTAGTGAAATCTGAACCAAAGGTTCACACGTAAAGCACGAGAGCTGCTGGGGGCAAGGCACGAACATGACAGGGATGTCCAGTGTCAGCAATAACAGTGTATTAAACCTAAAAGCCAGAATATTTAAACTACACTTAATTACATTTTGAAGTTCTTCTATGTAATAGTTATTAATAATTACTACGTACCCTTTGAAGTTGGTTTCCTGAACCGCCTCTATTTGGGGAACTAGCATTTACACCCTACAAGACTGATGAGCTAATGGCTACCCCAAGTGCAGCTAAGACCAAGGTGTATTACTAAAATTTGTGGTTATTTACAAGCAATAGTTTCACCAGCAGCAGCTAAATGTAGCATTTCTGATTTACCCGGTGGTCAAGTCTAACAGGAATGTCTTAGTATTTTAACCAAAATAACCAAGTCATGTAAAAAAAAATCCTCAGATCAGCCATTAGCTCATCGGTCTTGTCTGACATAAACTCTATTTTTCCAACACAGAGGCTGTTCAAGCAGTGGCCTAACAGCTAAGTTAGTAAATGTTTAGAATTTTACACAGAAAAACACTTCAAAATGGCCTGAATTTTCATTTAAAACTGGCTCATCTAAATTATGATTTTCTTTATAAAAGCAAAAGATTCTCAGTAATTTAATTTTCCTGTAATGGGGTTCAACCAATACATTTTCAATATTTGAAAGCAAAACTTTGAAATTTCTACTCTGTTTTTTGATACTTTAGGAAATAGTTAACAACTTCAGCCTTATTTTAGTAAAAACAAGACAAACTTCAAAGACCACAGATTTAAAGCATCACCATGATGGCCAGTGGGCAGCCCTTGTGATCAGCACTGGGAATCTGGGTGTGTTTATACTTTAACAGGAAGTGGAAGATTGGGGATTGCAGCTTTAGAAATGTAAGAAGCAATTGCTGATGACTGGCTACAGATGTTGTGTTCAGAAGCTGAGATGAACACAGAAGGGTCCAGTGACAAAAAGGGGAAGTTACAGAAGCTCTCACAGATGCTGCGTTAGCATCCACGTTAAAGCACAATAAACACAGAAAAATGAGGGGAAAAGGCAGCTAGCTTCAGCCTTAAAACCTGAGCCTGAATATTCAGTTTCTATGAACATGTACAAAAAAAAAAAAAAACCACTAAACTTAACTAATAGTGGGTTTCTACGTTGGTATAAAAAGCTAAATTATATCAAACAAAATCAATGAATTATTAAAAGAACCAAAAACAAAAAGTCATCATAAATAAAAGCTATGGCATGTTTCAATGGCATCATATTCAAGTAATCTTGATCAAGTCCCTGATAGTGGTTCATGTAAACATTGGGAGTCATTAACACAGACACAGAACCAACCATTAAGAAGGCAGCAGCAATTCGTATGCACAACACACAACCAATGTCCGTATCTCCTCCTCCATGCTGGTCCAGTCACATCGACTTGTGTTCAACTCTTTGAGCGGTGCTGGAGAAATTAAAACTTTAGTACAAAGAGCTTGTAGGAGAGCCACATTTTCACCTGTGTGCGTGAATTCTCTGTCACAAGGCTCGACTTTGGGGATAAGAGATGAAAAAACAAAACTGAACTCTACAGGCCTGTTTGAGCCGTGGACATCACCTGCTGTGCACAAACAATGAATTCTTGGTCTCCTCTGAGGTCTTGTGTTGTGAGGAATTCCCAGAGGAGCCTTTCAGCTCATTACATCAAATGTTTGCTGATTTTCAAAAGAAAACAAATTCCACTGGCACACACAGCATCTTTATGCTCTTCAAATTAAGCGACAGGCCTCTACTGTTTGTTTTTTTTCTATCTTTAGTCAAATGATGGCTTATATTAAAAAAAAAAAGAAATCAGTCAATTTTTCTACGAAATGTTACATTTTTGGGATGAGAAATAAAAATAAAACATCAAGCAGCAAGATACGCTTACCACAGATACTTTGTGTTCTGTGCACATCTAAAATTGGCTCAGCTATCACACTCAACTGAGAACAGGCACTGAATGAGGTGGGTGTACGATCACACTGCTGCTTTCATCTCATTCACAGTGATGACAGTCTCATAATAACAGATTTAAAAACTCGCTTTAGTTTATGGCAGCAAAATGTCTGCAGTGCCTCAGCATTTCATATGAGGCAGTTAAGCGTTCGTCACGTCAGTGTGATGACTTCCACTGGGTCTGTTTTGCCTTTGGACCTCTGCTTGCGTTTGAGGCGTCTCTGTGAGCGGGACGGGGAAGCTGGACAAGCTGAAGGTGTTGCAGTGCCGACGGAGAGAGAGAGAAGGTCTGTCAGTGGATGTTTCGTGGTGGGGATTGGGGTCGGAAGCATTGCAGTAGACTCCCGTAGGGGTTTGTGTTCCCTCTCCGTCTCCTGGCGTCACCTGTCAAAGCAGCCAGCAGCAAAGGTGTGGTGTGAGCCCAGGTAGCCCCCGCTGTAGGCCATACTCAGACAGTGCCGTGGTTCTCCAGCGAGGGCCATCTGCACCGAGATGGGCCCCTGGAGAGGCAGAGCACGGGCTGCTGGCTGGAGACCTGAAGTTAGACTTGAGTAGGAAGGGAATACTCCTCCAGGAGTGATGGGGGGAGCCCCAGTTAGCAGACCCAACCTGTGGCTCTGAAGGAAGTCCTGAGACACGTTCACTACCGGGCCCAAAGCCTGGGAGTCAGCTAGTACCTGCAGCTGAGACAAAGACGGGGAATGCTGAGAAAGGTGAGGGAAGCCATCTGGCTGAAAGAGCAACTGTGGTGTGGAGGTGTTGGAGGAGGCTGGTCTCTGGATGGCTGACACAGGAGAGAGGTGAGAAGTCTGGGGCTGGGACTGCAGAGAGGACGGTCTGTGAGGGGGGGTCGATTTGGTTTTATTGGCCTCTTTCACATCGTTGTCATGAGCTCTGTCATTATCACAAAAAAGAAAGGAGAAAAAAGAAGCCAGATATGAAAGCAAGGCCATGTTTAACCACATATATAACCTCCAGTTTTCTGTGGGGGAGACGGTTAAGTATGTGAATAATCCACAAAAAGAGCAAGTAAAATAAATCTATTAGGAGGAACAAAGATTAGTCTGTAGCACACTTTAAACTCCCACACTATTAATCTGAACATGTGCAAACAATTACACAAATTAACACATGCTGCAACTGAGTCAGCTCTAGTTTTACAACCTAATTATGGTTGTTAAACAAAACAAATCTGAAGCTATTGGCTACAGCTAAGCATGAGTTACATGATGATTCAGGCAGTTTGGTATGCCTCCACTGGTTACAGGAACAGGTACGGTCAATTCACAAACAGGGCAACTACAAAGATGAAGAAATGTCAGTTTGAAAACTATCCATTTTGACTCGGCCTCCCATTTGAAGGAGATTATCTGAACGTCTTGCTTTTTATTTATTTGTTCTCCTTGGTTTTGTGTGTTTGTTGGTGTGACTCTTACAGCAGCATGAGTTCAATGCACTGGGTGAGGTGGTCCCAGGAGTACCCTGTTAGCAGATGAAGAGCAGTTGTCCAGGTTGGAGAAATTTGAAGGCAAATACGAGACGCAGCTACGCATGCAGCAGCAACCTGGGATGGTCTGAAATTCAGAAAGGCGTGATCTAAAAGAGAAAAGAATACTGTGGTAAGCTTTATTTCAAATTCTGATCAAATATACTATTACTTCACAGTGTTTCCTAAACTCACCCTGCAAAGAAACTTCCAGGAAGTAGTGAGTGTATTTGTCCATGAAAGCCTTGGTCTTGGAGATGGAGGACAGGGGCCAGCCGTTGTAGAGGTCACCCTCCTGCACCGCGGCGTGGAGGTAGTAGTCAATAAAGTGAGCGGGTGTGGGCATACACAAATTCCAGCCAAACGTCTCCAGCAGCAAAAGCTCCATTTTGATCAGGTCTCTCTTGTTGAGAACTAGGTTCAGGCTGCACATGAAGCCAAGGGAGTTCAGTTGCTCCAGTTTGGGGACCCGGTCCTCCTTCTCTTCAAATTTACCTTAAAAAAAATAGATATAAAGAAATTAGATCAATTACTGGTGGTTACATTTATTTGTACAATCAAAAAGTGAAGAGGGACTAGACAGCCATCCGTAATAAACAGACCTAGAGTTAGGTGGAAAAAAAGATGTTTAAACCGTATAAAATCACCAAAGCTACTAGATGATAAATGTAGCTTTAAGGGGTCTTTTTTAAAAAGGAGCGCAAGGTTTATTTTTCTGTTCATTCTTTAATAAATCAGAATAGATCTTGAACAATAAACAGGACATGTTTATGCATTGAAAAAGAGTCAAGTAAAACTCACAAAATCCATGAGGAGAATAAAATCTTATTTCTGATTATCAAATATAGTAAAAATAAATTAATAAAATAAGAGCTTTTATGACTTGTTTTCAGTAAAAAATTAAATAAAAGGGTGTTTGGTTATTTTATGTTTTAAAATCCCAATTGACAGACTTAAACAGATTATTTAACACTATTAAATGTAATTAAATATATAAACTTATTTAAAAATGCTAATGGAATTAACTTCCAACATTAAAATTTAACTAATCAATACTGGAAATAACCAGTGACTCAAAAATGGTGTTATGAAGTAATAAAGATAAAACGCTGCATGTTGAGTTTTCCTACATACCAGTAAGTGCTATAGTTTATTGTCCAGTTTCCACAAAACATAAAAGCCTTTATTAGATATCAGGGTGACTACTTTAAACATGCTATAGGTAGAGTGAAGGAAGGTGTGGCTACAGTACAAGTGTGTTTTAGTTGATTTTAAAAACCTATCACTTTAAAATCCCAGTTAGCTCAATCTAACATTTCAGTCTCCCTGCATCTCTCCAGATCCTCTGTCATAAGAGCAATGTCATTATGGAGAGCCGCCCCCCCTTGCCCATCCAAAGACGTACTCTTTTCCATAGCAACAGCCCCGAGGCCCCAGGGGTCCATGTGACCAATGAAGAGGGGTGTTTCTGCTTTTAATCCAAGGGTCCAAGAGGCCTCCTCTCAAAAATTAAGAATGAGGGAGAGGAGGGTGTCGGGTTACTCTTCTACAGATCTGCCTTAAAGCTTGAGCCTTGAACTACACACACTCAGCTTTTAGTGAAGACTTGAAATGAAGCCGACCAGCTGCAGCACTGAGTCCTGAAGCTCTTTTCACAAACCGAGAAATAAAAAGAATATCCAGATACAACATGTTAGTTGTTATTTCTGATACTTTAAACTGAATAATTTGAAATACTCAACACCGTATTAAAATTTTACAAATGTAATTTAAAACATAACGTAGCCATAGAGAAAAGGTTACTGACATTTTGCAACAACTCAATAGGACAGCTTAAAAGAAAAAGGCTCTTTTTGATGATTATTGGCCATTAGTATCCACACGTATACATATAATAGAACTGCTTAAGTGCCTTTTCATGATGATAGTTAAGACTTTCTTAAAAATACATGTCCTTGCTAGGATCAAAAGTTATGTTCAAGCCGACAACAAAAACCCTCTGTGGAGTTAATCTTCTGATCTAAAACCATGGCAACACTGCGCTCAAAGTAGGCGTTTGTTGACATTACCAGGCTACAGTTAAAAGGTGAATACTTCCAGAAACAATCGTCAGACAGGCGGTAGCTTCTGCTACTTCCATCGTCTTAGATGGACCTTATTTATTCCTTTATGCTCACATCTGGCAGACCACCTTCCCACACAGTGCAAGTTTTATTGCTGAAGTTGTGACCTATCATTAAAGCAAGGCAGGAGAGAGAACGCATGAAGGAAGACGATCGACAGCACAACGTGCAGGGTCTTGGGGTAAAAGGGAGTAATTAGCAGAGAGGTAGTAATGGCTTTCTACAGCAGAACAGGAAACACATTGAGAAGCAGCGCTGTTTACAGCCACCAGGATTCGTTCCATGACCCAATCCACACTTGCCACATTCTCTCACCCTTATATCCTCTGGATAACTGCTCTGTCTGCTGCCAGACTGCTATGTGCACACAATCACAGCCATAAAAAGCCATCAATGCCCCAATCTCTGCATAGCACCAGCCGCTTTGATGTTAAGAGAGACACAGAGCAAGTCTATCTTCTTATTGTGCTCCGTGATTATTACCCTGGTTTACAACTGTGGGTGTACTGTCCAGACACATAAGAAACATGGATGCTAAAGAGCTTTGAAAACAAAATACAACAAGTAACTTCAGCAACCAACAGAAGAAGTGATATTCCAGCCTGTGTTACAGCATGGTAACAACATCAGTCATTATAGAATGGGGAATCAGAGATGCACGAAAAATATATTATAGCAAAACATTTGATAAGGATTAGTCTCAGGATAACTAATTACTACATATTAATGTAATTATTACTAGTTTTATGGATTATGTTGAACCCAGTGAGACCAAAAATGTGATTTCTCAATTAAATCATTTTAAAAAGTTAATTATTTTGAAAAACTTGACTTAGCCTATTTATTTTTCTCTAACAGAAAACTAGAGATTGTAGAAGGCATGTTATTTTAGAAGCACACCACAAATATGTGCTCTCAGCTCATGTTTGTGGTGTATGAAGGTGCAGACGGGTGAATGTTGCCAACTCTAAACCCTAAAATAAAAACAGCCCTGTTACTTTGTTTTAGGTTCCTAAACTCAAAATAATCTAAATCAGTGATCTTTCTACATTTGTAGAAACGATTCAGAGTACAAATATCTAGCCTCATTTTCTTTAGCTCAACAAACTTCCTTTCATGTGGGAATTACCGGTACAACTAGTTTACCTTTGTTTTTTTAATTGCTTTTAGCAGCATGTTTCTAAATCACAAAGCTTGCTCTAACAAATCTGTCAATAATGCATAACTGGTATCTTTTTTATCAACTAGGACATTTTGATTTGTACCTTACACTCTAAAACCAGCTGAAATCAAAAGGAGCTGTAAAGACATGTCTAAAACAAACTGCTGTTGCATCTATGTGGTTTTTCAACCATAAGACATTTA
>SSNR01000191.1:59550-109299 GCA_006937965.1 Callopanchax toddi
AGTTTCGGAGTAAAACAGCCTCCGAACGAGGGCTCCATAAGCTATTGCGTAATCCTCTAATATGGCCACGCGTCGCGTTTGTGCATGCGCACGTAATGAACGTGACTGCGAGGTAAACGCACGTACGTAAAACACGCAAAAGCTTTATGAATCGCGGTCACGTAAATTACGTGCGCATGCGCAAATGCGACACACGGCCATAGAAGTGGATTGCGCAATAGCTGATTGAGCTGTTCGGAGGCTGTTTGATTCAGACACTGACAAAGAGGAAGAGGATTTTATTGGTTTTCAGAGCGACAACAAAGGAGAGAGACTGGCTGATGAGGCGATTCTGGGCCTGTTCGTTTCTGACACTGACAAAGAGGATTTTGATGGTTTTAGCACGCAGGAGGAGGAAGACATAACAAGGTAGGCTGCTTATTTTGATACAGCAGTTCCCAAACAGTCATCTCTTACTCTCCATCATCATCACGCAGCAGTCCAGTTTTTCAAAACATACTTTGTTGTGCGCTGGTGCTTTGATAGCGCCCCCTTGGTAGCCGTTAGCTGAGCCACAGATAAGCCGCACCGTTGTTTAAGGCGCAGGGTCCAAAGCAAGGGAAAAAAGTAGCGGCTTATAGTCCGGAAATTACGGTAATTAAAACCTCATCAAAACATGTAAACTTGACAAAAGGTTACAAGTTTCCTTAAAACCTTCAAATTTACTGCAAATTATTACATCTAACCTAGAGTTTAAAAAACTCACTGATCATATAAAACATACCCATGTTGAATTAGGCACAAATTAAATTTCATGGATGATGTAAAAGGCCTTAAAATGTTGAGGTGTTTTAGCTAATCTATTAATTTATTTTGTGAATCTATTTTGACGTGTACAGGGTGAGAGATGGGAGTAGAGTTTATCTCTGCTGTCATTGGGCGGGAGGTGGGGTACATCCTGGACCTACGGACAGTCCATCACAGGACCACGACAGAAACACTAGTCATACAACCATGCACTCCTACGGGCACCCCAAAAACCCTAATAAAATGTGCATGTTTGTTTTTTTAATCTATGGGCAGAAAAACAGAGATTCATTCTGTAAATCATCTTACTGTGCTAATCACACCACCTGATCAGTTTCGACCAGCACTGAACTTCCTATCAGTTTACTGTTGTCAGTCTGAATGCAGCTGAGAGAGATGGTACATTCTTTTCCTGTGAGTTCAGCTTACCTGGAATGTAGACAGCTAACTGATCCTATCTCATGTAAGCAAGCAGGAAGAGACCCGGTTGAGGAGTTAAAAAGAAAAAAAAAAACTCTTTCCATCTTCACCAATCACTTCTACAAGCACAGAAACCACAGGACACCTATCCTGTCTCACAGCGCCTACAAGTGATGGGGATGATGAGAAGAGGTTGAGTAAACTGAAATTAGAGGTCAAGGTTTAGAGAGAAGTAAGACCAGGATGCAGGATCTCCTTCCAGGTGTGTCATTTAGAGACTGGATGATGAAGATGAGTTTAAAGTGATAGTGGTTGTTGTAGGAAACCGGAGAGATATAATATAAGAAATTATTCTTTCCACTCAGACTTTTACAATCCAAAAGAAAAAAACGGCTTTAAAAAAAGATGAAAAACACTACAGCAATTTACACATTTTAAAGTCAGAGCCTTGTAACTTGCCACTGCTTAATAAAAATTTACAGCAAAAAAGACTTCCATACATTTAAAATACGTGTCATTATTCCTGCCAATTCTTTCCTGATTTTGGTTTTTTACATGACAGAAATTCTTCTACACTTTAACTGCCTTATTTGATGGTTTACCTTCCACTGTGAGGGGGAAATTGGTCACAGCTTCATGATTAAATCTATGCTTTTCCAACCCTGATCCTGGGAGTTCTCACAATGTGGGCTCAAGATGACCTCTGACCCAAGATGCTGAATGCTTGGGTGACCAGAGAAAATCCTAGAAACTGCTCTATGCGTATGTGTGTGGTGCACCACCCACTGAGAAAATATGGGTAAACATCTCCATATATTGCACAAGAAACCAATTAACTTCAATCAATTTTTCAAAACCTATTTTGCTGTTGATTAGTACCGCTTAGAGGTATTGGTAATAATTCTTAGCATTTATCTTTAAACCACTTGGTACATAGTTTTGGTCTTATTATGAGAGCACAGAGTTCCATCAGACTCACTGTTAAACTCAGAGATAAGGATGAGTCAGGAAGTGGTTTACCTATTAATCTACATTTCAAGGCACCCCTGCTGGGTTGCTCAGGTCTAACGTGTCCCATTTTGCAGTTTCGACCTCTCCCTCTACCCTGTTTAACATCAGCAGCCAACCTTCCTTTGAAGTAGCACTCCATTCACTTCCCAACCCCCGAGGGATGCGAGGCTGCTTTTACAGGGTGCCCGGTCCCGTCCCAGGACCAGCTCGCTCTGCCTGACCCTGACAAGGTGTGAGAGCGAGAAGGAAACAGAGCCAGCCCCCAATGGTAAAAGGACACAAACACAAGATGACCAGTGAAATAACTATGAGGCCGTAGTGGTGCTGCTGTTTGATTTGGGAATCTTCCAGTGGGTTTGACTTCCAGGTGGATCTTAATGAGGTGACTGCAAGAAAAAAATCCATCGGTTTATCACATGGTTGTCATGGTAACCATGTCTACTTATAGCTGCGCTGGTTCATTGCGAATCCTCTGCCGTACACACACACACACACACACACACACACACACACACGGCTGCTCACACAGCAACCCCTACGCCTAGTGTGCGCTCCCCTCCCCCCTCTCTGGGAAGGGTCTGACTGGCTGTCCTGCCTGCATTGACTGGCTTTTGTTTGAGGCCTGACTCGGAGAGCATATGGCAGGTGCCCCTCAGCACACAGTTCTTCCCCACCCCCGGGCGCCGAGGCCCATGTATGTGCACTCTGTGGTCAATGTGTCTGAGCTTCTTGAGCTCATTCGTTTCAGTGCAGTGTGCTTTTTTTGTTGTCGTTGTTGCTTAAGACCCTTCACTGAATCAGTTTCACACAACATACAAGATCAACCTATAAAGACATCACAAAGGTAACCACGTGCATTCATCAGTCTTAATCACAACAGGACAAAAGCAATATTTATAATGCATAAGCATTGTAAAAACAAATAATCCAGAATATTCTAACACGCATTAATGACATCACTTATGATAAATAGCTACGGCATACAGATATTTTACTCTGTGGACTCAAACCTGCCAGGAAGACTGATGTGATCACTGCAGGACTTCATGGAATGTAACACAATAGCAACTCTGTGGTTGTGAGCTGACTTTTAAGTGATAGTCTCCTGAAACTCACGTTAAACATCCTCCAAGTTCCCTAAATGACACTGTGCTTCAGACAAAACAACATCTCTAAATAAGTAGCCAACAGTCAATAACACTCAATCCCAGTGGGTTTGAAAAAATCTGACCAGAAGCACTTCTGTAAAAGAAGAGATCATCCATAGGCAAACACACACACAGAGCGCACACACACACAGAGCGCGCACACACACACAGAGCGCGCACACACACACAGAGCGCGCACACACACACACACACACACACACACAATGAAGTAACAGGATTAAACAGTGACTGCTGAGAGGCACAAAAGAGAAACAGATTAATTAACCAAGTGTGGAAGCCAGGAAAGTTAAAAGAAAGACAATGGGGAAACTGTGAGACCAAAGCAAGTTCTTCAATAACTGGGCGAGATTCCAAAGCACCTCAAGATAGATGAAAACCTAAGTCAGCTGTGAATCAAACACCCTTTCAAGCCTTCATCAATCATGACAGAGACTCCCCTGAGTCCTGGAGGAGTCAGGCGCAGGAGAACAGAGAGCAGAGAGCCTCACTAACTGAAAGCCACAATCAAAAGACTCGAGACAAAATCTGATTCATCTATCAGAGAGTAAAAAATAACCTTTATACAGGCCAAGATGACTTATCTAAATGAGCAAACACTAAAATATATTCTGAAAACTCTCAGGAGGTTGACTTAAAATAAAACCTCTTAAGTCTCACCACTGAGACTTTTGATTGAAGATGGTCCGTATGCGACTATGCACACACACACCGAGCGCTCCCACGTGAAAAAGCCCTCTTCCAGACTCCTACTTTGACAGCATCATTAGTCTAATTATCCATGATGCCAAGGGCTGCATTAATGCATGGAAAACCTCACAGTCTGCTAATCACCAGACAGACATTGAGACAGTAATAACTACCACACAACCTGCAACATGCATCAGCAGGAGAAGAAGGATTAACGCACACCTGCTTCACACAAAAACACAAAGATTTCACAGCAGAGAGGTATAATGACACCTCATCAAACCAAACCACTTGTGTTCAGAAATCATTTGAGAATGGATGCAGCTAAAACCATAAATGAAACAAAACACATCAAAGTTTTGGCAGCAAAATAGCAAAAATCCTGTTTACCCTTTTCACCCGTAAATTTTTGAGAATGCTTTGTTTTATGAAAACATAAATTGAAATAAACCCGTTTGTAAAAGTAGTGAAAATGCATCAAAGCAAACAAAAATAACAGTTTAATAAAGTTGTATTATTGAGCTAATTTTCAACTGACTATAGAAAAGGCCTTAAAAAACTCATTTCAGACTAAATTTAAAAGCTGAAAAACTCAAAAGTTTCCGTTTAAACAGTCACAAAAAACATGTTTTTCCAAATTGGCATTTGTGTTAGTGTATTTCTAAAATGTCTAAAAAGTAGCGCTGAAGATGAAAAAAAACATCATCACGGTCTCGTGGGTGTCACTTAATTTAGCCTTGCTGCAGGAAGTGCTTTACCTTTTGCCATCTGTGCATAAACCACAGTCCCTTCTAGGCCATGAGCTATTCAAGAAGAAAAAAGCTATCCTTTTCAACATAATGACACAAGCTGTTTGAAAAATGTTAACTGCCATAAGGTTTAAAAAGAAACCTGTAGATAAGGTCCTTTTCATTATATTCCTGCCAGGAAAAAAATGCTACTAAAAATAAAAAAGCATGTGCTTTTTATAAAGAAAGCTGAAAGCTCATTTGTGAACTTACTAGCTAGCAGCAGACAGGAGAGGGCAATGACGTAGAGCTGTTTAACAGCGACATCATAGTGGTCCATGAACAAGTCCAGTAGGTAGACGGCTAGATGACGCGCTGTAGGACAGAGCTGGTAGCGATTACTCAGGATGGCCAACAGGTCTGCGAAGTACCGTCGCATGCCAATCTGTGGGGAGTGGGCCCGGTAGACCGGCAGCTTCAGCTCCTAAAGATGGAGAAGAGAGATTGGGAAAGAGGGAGACGTAAATGACAGGGGTGGGCAGGAAGCAGTGATGAAGAAGCATGGGGGTTGTAAAAGAATACGCATAATAATAGAGATCTATGCACATCTCCAGCTGACTGAGTTAAAATGCTGTCAGGGGAGCTGATGGGAGTCCAAATAAAACTTTAAACAAGTAAGACTTCAGTTAATATTAAAAGTTAGATTTGGTGTGATTCCACCTCGTTTTGGCTTTATGGAATTTGCTACTACTGCAGAAAACCAGAGCTAATTTGGGTCATCGCAGGGGTCTGTGAACAATGGGGGTGAAGGTTTGTGTGTGCATGTGGTTTTGGGAGGGGAGGGTCTTCCTCCAGTCGGGTTCAGCAGCAGATAGGATTAGGTTTCACCCCTAACACATCTCCTATTCATGTTCAATTAGCTGCATGTGTTTCAAAGTGGAAAGAAGACACTCTGGGGCATTAACATAGAAGCAGAATAAGGTATCTTTCCAAATCGGCTTCAAAAACCAAACAAGGGAGCATAACGCTCAAGTTTCAATATCTGCCTCAGAAGCAAAACACATTTAGTACAAATTCACAGAGCTGTTGTTTTCTGTTTTCAAACTCTATATTTTTAGGAAAATATTTTTACTGTTTACCATCCAGGGCAAAACAAGAGATTTGGAATATAATAAGAGACTGGGGATTTAAGCATAATCTCCTTAGGGTTGTGAGGGCTTAAAAATAAAATAAAGTAGAAATGCAGAAAACATCCATATGACATCAGGGCTGTTGAGGAATACAATCCAATAAAAGTAGAAAAAATGTTACGACATTTTAGGGCAGAAAGGTTAAAAATAGAGCCTTCAGATTTAAAAAAAAATAAATCTTTTTTTGCCTTTAAAATAGGTGAAATTAAAATGATAGGGATTAAAACCCTTGTTTTGGCAATAGAAAAATGAAAACAGACAATTATTGGCAGTTAATCCATAATGAAAATATGTGTGAGTTACAGCCCAACTGCATTTCAAGATAAGCCCCCAGAAAAACATGTTTACAGTCAATACAATTTGCTGTAAGGGCAAAACTACCAGCATGGTTAGGGTTACACAAAATGTCAGGCACTCTTTTTGAGCACAACTAAAACAACAGTGATGCTCAAGACTGACACTTCAATGGAATCCAAAAATAAACAGCCCCCCCTCCCACATATAGCAGCAACGGGGTGGTGCTGCTACTTCCCATATCAACTCTCCTCTCCTCCCACTGCCTCTGGTCCATCTGTCTGTCTAGGGGTGCAAGGGCAGCAGGAGGAAGGGGGTGAGGGGGGGTTGCCTTTGTGGGGGATCTGCACCATAATTAAGGATTCCACAGCTGCCTACTGATTTGCATGTCTGATAATTTGCCACATGCTACACACCACCGCTATCTCCCACATCAGGGCATTATCACTGCAGCAAACGTCATTAAGGCTGGATGAGAGGCGGTGGGGGTGCAGGCGCCGAGCAGGAGATCTGAACGCTGCGTGAGGCTCTGATAATGATTTCACCATTCTTCTCCACAGTAAAATTCACAGCACTTTGGAGATTACACGTTCCAGAAAACATCCAACAATCTGCACTCAGACGGCGTTTCAAAAGCACCAACAATCGCGTTGATAACGCTTATAAAAACTACTCCGTGTGGTACAAGGAAGAAAAAATGGCCCATTTGAGTTCAAGTCGAAAAGCCTTCTTTTTGTTTGATTGAATGACCAAAATTCAAAGGAAGTCAATAAAAAGCAGAAAGTTATTTTCATTTATAAGTCAGAGACACTTGGCTTTTTTATTGATAATGATTGTGATTTTATTATCTAATCAGCTGTTCTTGCAGCAAACTTGTAGAAAACTTGGAAGTCTGCTACAGCTTTTATCACTCTCAGTTAACCTTTATCTGATGCATATTTTGCAACAAATTTTACACAATTATCAAGTTATTTAGCACAATTGTTTAAATGTTTAGTTATAAGATATTTTATATTTTACACAGTATTTCCTTTGTGCTTGATAATCTCCACACAATAATTCCTTCTTATCCAACTTTGTCATTAGACTACATCATGTTTCCACATAAGAACATTTAATTAGGCTCTGTAACTTTATGTCTAGAGGAGCTGCAAAACACCTGTCGTCACAAAAGTACAAGATGACTGCAATAAAAACCCATGTGTGGCAATGCACAAAAAGATCTCAGAAACACATACTCAGATTCTTTTTAGAACAAAAAGGGTATTCAGAATTTGGGGAAACTCCCTGTTCAAAGAGCTAACTAACTAAGTTAAAATGAAGGGAGGTTTTACAGCTGTAAGACACCCTGGTGCTCCCAAAAAAAATACAAGATCATATCTTCTGCAACACCTAACTTTAGCGTTTCATTTAATGAGTTTACAATAAAGTTATCATTCAATAGAATATACCAAAAAGAAGTGACATTTCCTCTACATTTCATCAAAATCGCCATTATAAAACACCCAAAACATAACTTCAGACTGACAGTAACACTCTCGTATTATAGTAGACGAGGAAAACGTGGGTGTAATAAGTTTCCAGCTCCGTGCACAAACTTTTGCTTTCATTCGACAGCTCATTCTGAGTCAGATACTCTCTAGCATGAGAAAACCAAATCAAGCTTATGAACGTGACTCATTTACAATCTAAGACTTCACAGTCCTATAAAGAATCCTGATATCTACATCCTCATCTGTCTTCATCACCACCTTCAGGATGAAGGTACCGCACGAGCCCCAGCTTGAAAATACCAGTCAAGCCACAGATGTCTCCATTAAAGTGACACATGGGAAGAAAAATTATCACATTCTGTGGTTAATGAAGACGCATAATTGTTGAGTGTTAACCACTCCATGTAATTACATTTAAATTAGGTTTAAAGAGACAACAAAAGGCATGTAATTCTTTATTTTCACCATCTTGACTTTAAAGCGTCTTTTTTCATCATCAAAATTGTTAAATGCAACATTTTAATTGTGTAGAATAAAGAAACATGGGTTTAGTTAGGATTTCTTAAATGCTGCCAAGGATTAATTATATTAAAATAGATTATACTTAAACATTTTTACAACGCTGATTCTCATTACAAAATGTTCAAGTTTTTTTTATTGTGCAACTAAACTGACAAATAATAATTTAAAGGTCAGTCATAAACCTCAGTCTCCCTCAAACTGATGACAGACAAAACTAGGCAAATACACAATACATGTATTTGCATGTAAAGCTTAGACATGCATGTTGCAAAAACAAGGCTGACTCACATATTCAACAGCAATGCTTCCTGCTAAACTAGTGCAGCTCTTATTGTAGTCAAACTCACCTTAATGCGTAAGGACTGATGGATGTCTGAAGCTAGCTGTCCTTTCCACCACTGTAGCTCCCTCTCCATCTTTCCCATTCAGAGGAGGTTTCCAGAATCAAGTTTAACCTGCTGAGACGGATGTTTCCAAAGGAAATCACAGATCAGATTCTTCAAAACAGCAGCCATCTGGACTGAGGGTGAAGATAACTACAAAACCTAGTGATAAAGCTTGATCCAACAGAAACAAGAGTAAGGCTCGAGTTTTCTGTGATAACATAACATTTTTGAACTCATTTAAATAAATATCGTGTATAGGGAAGCAGATTTTTTTCTGACATACATATTCTATTATTAAAAAACGTAAAGTTTTCGCTGTATTTGACAACAGCAGAGGTCTCTTCGCCAGCACAGGCCATCTTCTCCGCTCGGGAATTTAAATGGCTCAGTTAAATGCCCGCTCGACCACGCGGTAGGTCAAATTATTCAAACAGCCTCTCGGATTTCTCACTTCTGACACGGTTCTTGAATACAACAACACATTTTTAATAGATACCGGCTAAAAGTCATACAACCCGTTTCAAAGCCGAGGCACAGCGGCCAAATTCAGAGGCGACAAGTTAACTGGCCACCGAGCTCGGAAATCCTCGTTTAAAAACAAAAACACAACACTAACATAAAAAAGGACACTTCTCCGCACATTTTGCTATTTTTCTTTTAGCAAAACAACCCGGTTAACTTTTTGTGTCAGTAATTATTACATGTGCCACTCACCGCTCCGTCGGGAATGCCCCCCCAGACCCCTTTGTCTCAGTCCGACATCCTGAATGAGAGAAGTCCTCTTCGGCTCAACTTTTAGAGACCTCTGTTTAACGCTGAACGGAAAAACTTTAAATCCGCTAGCAAGACCATCAAACAGCCACCGCGGCAATATCCCGCCGACAGACGCTCGGCTGCGCCGTTTCCCCCAAACTGTTCACACTTTTTTCCGAGAGAGTCTGTTCTACTGCTCTCTCTCCGGTGGCTTCGCTGTAACAAAGTAGCCTGTTCGGTCTGCGCCAGCTGCTGCCGCTGAGCTGCGAGGCTCGTGCGCTAGTGCTAGACGTTAAGGTCCCTCCTCTTCCCTGGGAGTTGTAGTTTTAAGGGGTCAGTCAGTATGAAACTACAAACAGCCACAATTCATTGGAGCCAAATGCGGGTTACATTCTCTTATTTAGAAAACATTATTACCTGTATATTTATATATTATATTATATTATATTATATTATATTATATTATATTATATTATATTATATTATATTATATTATATTATATTATATGTCCCATCTTTAAAGTCTTTATATGCAACTAAATAAAACGCTCATAATTTTATCCTAATTATCTGGAACTAAAATATTCTTTGTGATTGTTGTGAGACTGACAAATACATTATAAAACATTAGCAAGAAATTCATTTATATTGCTTTTAATTTGTGACTAAACCACAAATGTCCTATTTTTAGTTGAATTTACATCATCTTACATACATTTTCAAGAATAAACTCAGCTGTAAATAGAAAATAATTATTCAAAAATGCACAGATTTTAGTTGAATTTCTATTTTATTTTATTTTTTTCATAACAAAATAAAAGAGCAAAGGTAATTAATGGAGCCACTTTTCCATTCACTGTTTACAAAAACTCTGTAAAAGCTTAGTACAATAACTTTAACCCAGAAACATATTTGTTCTGCACCGAGGGCTGTTGAGGGTTTGTCCTCCTTATGTCTTTACTTGTGCGCCCCCTGGTGTCGAAACTTATTTGACCTGCACTTTACCACAGAGGCATTTTTATGTCTCTCTTTTTAATATGAAATAAAGTAAATTAAATCAATAAGAAATTCCAGGATCACAGCATTAACTATCAGTGTGACTATTTGCCTTTTTATCAGCCTCATTGAGAAACTCCTGGTCGGCGTAAATAAGAAAGCCTGTAAAGGTGCTATCTGTCCAGAAAGGGTCAAAGAAGAGTCCATTCTGCTCCGAGTAGAAGATCTGCAGCCAGACCTGATCAGACTCCTTCAGTTGGAGAACCGTAGAACCAGAAGCCACATCATGGTTCCCTGTATTGGCATCAAATGTCTTGATCTTGTAGTGCCCATTGTGCACCAGCCCGATGGCCAGGTGCTTATTGGCCAGTGTGATATCATAGGTGAAGTAGTAGACTCCAGGGATCTCACAGACAAACTTCCCACTGCTGGCATTATAGTGATTCCCCTCATTCAGCAGGATCCGGGTGAAGCGTATGGGCATTCGTTCTTTTGGGTAACTCTTCGTCACAGCCACAGAGAAGGCCGATCGAGCTGCTTTGCCACAGTTACAGCCACCGGGGGCTCCCTGCTGGCCCCCATCACCCAACTCTCCTTTCTGTCCCTGTTTTCCAGTCACTCCTGGTGCTCCACGCTGTCCCCTTAATCCTCGAGGCCCTGCCTTTCCGATGACACCTTCACGGCCTTTCACACCTGCTTTACCTGGGTTTCCAGGTCTCCCCGCATCACCTGATGAGACACAAAACAATGACAGGGCTAAACAATACCCAGATAGAGTTGAAATACTGGAGATACAGTTATAATGTTTTGATTCTTCTACATTTACCTGATTTTCAAGCAACTTTCCACAAACCTTAATATTTAGTCAATATCTGCATGTGGGCCTCATAATGACTGTCTCTGCAGAGTCCATATTAGCACCATGACACCTGTTTATTATATGAAGAAAGCTGCAATGCAAGACTCGTTTAGGCAAGTTTAATGGAGCAATTATAAAACTTGTGGAAAATCCAAGGATGAACATTTTAAACTGATTTCTAAATCATATTGGTAGCCTCATTTGACATGTAAGAAACTTAAACTGCCTAAAATGTTACATGTTGTACTTGTTTTGTTTTTTGTTTTGTTTTTACTCAGCAGCCACAAATTATTTTAAAGACCTCCAAAAGCCATCAAGATATCAAAGTGCTGCATGAGTGCATTATCCATCTGCAAAGTCATTAATAAACACCCATGAGAATGAAGCATGGAACAATAAACAAGAGCAACTTTGGGCCAAAAAAGAATGAAGAGAGTTATTTTTCTTTTGTGTCGCTGCAAAGGAAACAGTGGATCCCTCTGGGAATCAGCAAATCCATTGATGCAAATGTCATGTAGGCAACTACCGTAAACTAAAAATAGGCTAGAATATACAACTAGACAACAGTGAACCACCTTCACCTGCTGCTAATTACAGAAATTCAAGATGCATTTTTCCTTTCCTTATTAGAAGAGCTCAAAAAAATAGTAAGGGAATCCAAAGAAGAGCATTTGGAAATATAAAACTAAACATATTTGGGGAAAGTCTTCTGAAAACCTGCTCAGAAAAAGTCACAGCACCGTGATGGAGTTAAAAATAAAGACACAGACTTCATAGTCTCCAGATCCCAGTCGAATCAGCTGTCCATCCTGTACCAGAACAAGACTGCACCCTGCACAACTCAGACCAGCTGCCACATCACAGTCCCACAAACCACAGGACCACCACAGATCTACACAATATGAGTCAGAGGGTTTGAATGCTCTGGGTAATAGGTGAGGATTTTAAAATGAAAAAAAAAAAAAGTATTCTGCTGAGAAAGTCTAATTTAAATCATCACATCAACAAGCTATGTACAGTATTGCCTTAAAATTAATTTCTAGAATTATTTTAAGTAGTTTTTTTAAGAGAGGACAAACCCAAACAAATCAACAAAGTTACCTCTTTCTCCCTTCTCTCCCCTGTCTCCATCTTTGCCATCTGGACCGTCTAGTCCTGGTGGCCCCATTGGGCCCATGGACCCTGGTGAGCCGAGGGCTCCCGGGTTCCCTGGTGGGCCTGCCGGGCCTGGCAGGCTGCACACCAGCTGGGAGGAATGGATGGTGAAGTTACGAGCCTTCTTTGATGAAGAATTTGTCGTCTGGGAGGCGATGGCTGGGAGCAAACAGATCATCACACACATCTGGAGCATGGTGGGCACTACAGGCACAAGGATTAAGAAACTGTTAGGTTTGCATATGTTTTGGGTTTTGCATGTTCATGTGATCAAACAAAAAACAAGTTTCTGCATGACATGTTCATGGAAGGGTAACTGGAGAGGCAGATGCATGCACTAATACAGTTAGAGAAAAAAGAAAAGCAAATATTTCTCTTAAATGATTATTTTACTCATTGATTCATGTGAAATAAAAAGCATCCGTCACCTTGAGGTTACATAAAAGTCTATCGTTAACAGCGTGTTTTACAACCAGAGCACAGCAGCAGCTTTAAAATGACAAAAGAGACAACTCACCAGCTGAGAAATCCTGGTACCAGGACATTTTTCTGCTCTATCCACACCCTTTTTTCTGCATGAAGGAGCAGATGATTCCCTGCATGAGTTTTTAGTGAATGTTGATCCAACATTCTTCAAGAGCAAATCTGCAGAGATCTGCAGAGATCACAGTCCAAAACAACCGCCCTATTTATGCAACCGCTGAGCCAAAAAATACTTTCACCATGATGTCACTGAATTCAACTCAGTTCAGCAGCGTTACACAGCTGGAACAGTCACACAACAGCTGTTCAAGAACCCATACTGTATGAAACGTGGGTATTACAGAAGAAATTTGTTAAAAGGCACAAATATAAAGGAATATACCATAAATTACAAGTAAAATAACTGCATTAAAAAAAATCACCTCAAAATGTTGAATTTCTGCAAAGATTGTTTCTTGTATCTGAACAAATATAGTAAACAAAATTATTTACAGCTAAAATAATATAAAAATATTGTTTACCATTTATTATGTTTGGCATTTTGAGTTTTTAACTTAAATAAGTGCACAATTTTTAAAAAGTTGCATCCATTTAAAATATTCAATGCACTAAACTCTTCAATAAATGTACACATTTTAAACTGGATTCTTCATATTTTGTGCACGTTTTGATGAAGATGACAACATTTTCGATTTATTGTCTTAAAAGACGAAACTGTTTCATGCAGATTAGTTTCTTAAGTTTTGTGTGGGTTGTTTTGTGTTTTTGTAAAAGTGAAACAAAACGTTTTAAACACAGCAAAACTCAATTTATACAAATTACATTTATTACAAAATGCATCATTTAACAAGCAGTAAAAGAGCATCTTCTGTAAATTACTGTAAAGACTTTGACATATGGGTGGAAGTTGGGCAAAATAACAAAAATAAAAGAAAAAAAAATACAAATTTGCAGAATCTACAAGAAAAAATGCTAAATAAAATTTCCAAATACTGTACAGGGGTTTCTCCAATATTTGTATCCTGCAGGTTTACAAGATCAGAAAGATGTTTTACACAAGCTGCAACTCCACAGATTCCTTTTTGTAAAGTTTTAAATAATCAGAGTTGATAATGACGAGGTCACTGTCCAAGGAAGGAAGCCATGGGATCATCTGGCCGGCTGCGTTTCATGCGAAAGGCCTCAATCTCCTCCTCGGTTGGAGCCTTCACTTCCTGCAAGCTGTAGTAGGGCCTCTTCCTCTCATCCAGCTGCATCATCGCTTCTACATGTTTCACTCGCTTGTCTTCTGCATCGAGAGCCTGAGAGGATGGTGAGGGGGGGTTATTCATGCAAATCACAGACACTAAACTTGTATTTCTACTATTTAAAAAACAAAAAAGATATAACTTTACCTTCTTCAGCTTCTCTTTTTTCTTCTCTTCATCCTCCGAGTCACTGCTGTCTGAGCTGTGCTTTTTGTTCTTTTTGCTCTTCTTTTTCTTCTTCTTCTCTTTCATCTTTTCTTGATGCATCTGGTAAAAAAAAACATCAAAATAAAGTAAAAATTCAATGTGAACGTCTAACTTATAACCAAATAAACTAATTTAGGAAAACTATTGATATAATAATTTATTGAAATTAGCATCACTTACCTCCAGTAATGTCTTTGGCTCCTCTTCGTTCTGCAGCTCCGTTAGTCCTTCTTCAAATGGAACGCAATCTGAACTGTTCTGGAGGTTGTTAGAAAAAAGCAAAATTGAAAAATCTTGCTTTAAAATGCAACTTGTGCATATCAGAGGTTTTAAACATTCCCAGGACATGTACTTACTACTTGAATCCCAGCGTCTCCTGTGCAGTAACTCTGTTTGACCATTGAGTGACAACACTTATACCCCCAGAAGCCGTCCTTCCAGTAGGAGCCCCATATACACTACAATGAAAAAGCCAGCAAAAAAACCATTATATATTTTAAAAATGTGTTACAAAATCTTAAAATATTCCCAGGAACCATCTCTCTGCCATCCTCACAGTGTGGTTGTTGATGAGCACATCCTCCTCATACTTGGAGCGAGCAACAGCCTTCTCAAGTCCTTTCAGAACGGCGCCATGACGAGAGTACTCCACGTAGTCCTCCGTCTGAGCCAACAGCAGCTCCCTCGGTGGCGCATCCAAGTGCTCCTGACCTCCATACTGATGTCAACAAAAACAGGAACATATAGAATTATTAAGTCATTAGGGTTTCTTAAAGTAAATGGTTAAACTGAGAGACAATGCTTTAAAAACATGATCTATTCTCAAGATATGACAACTTCTGTCATCTAAAGAAAAACAACTGCTGATATGAAACATGGACACAGAAAAACATAAAATGACATCGATGAACAATGTTTTAAAACACTGACTGTGTACCTTTTCCAAGATGCTATCCCTCTGTTCCTCCTTGAAGTCCTCCTTTTTGACCTTGAAGGAGCGATGAAGCAGCTCCAGCTTGGTGGGATCAGCCTGCAGATGGACCTCAGAGCCCCTCTCATAGGCCTCCCAAGCAAACACTGTCACATGATGAAAATCATACTAGAGAACAGGAGGTACACAAAAACAGCATTTCCTCCCAACAGTGACTGTGATCTCCTTAAAGGCAGGAGACATTTTTTTTTTATTTACTCCAATTCTCTTAGATAAGTAAAACTGAATCTCGTTAAAGCTTCTGCTGTTGAGAAAAAAACAAATAATGTAAATATTGTAACAACACTGTCATGAAAAGCTTCCTTTGATTTTAAATTTAGATTTAGCTAGTGTTCATTCAGCTAATGTGACACTGCTTGAGAACATTAGCACACATCTTTCAATTTTACCACTTCAGTGGATCAAAATATATAAATAGGTCAAAAAATGCCAGCAAAAAAACACAAATGTGCTAGAAACTAAGCAGATTTTCTAAGGTTCTGAAAAGAGCAGAAGAATGTCTTTGTGACCTACGTTGTGTTTGAGCCATGCCGATGGTGTCTCCAGTGTAGCGAGCAAAGTTGTCTCCAGCGTACCCCACTCTGTTAAACAGTTTATAATTATTTCACTGTAACCAAGTAGGAAATGATACATTAAGAGAATATTAATCATAACTTACTCATCTGGGTTCATGCCAGTGTTGGAATAGGGGTTCTCTCTCATAGCGCGGGTCTTTGGATCATAGTATGCAGAGTTTGGATCCAGATTTCTCAGGTACTGTGAGTGACAAACACACAGAGTTCAGCTTATCAAATCTTTGCGTTTTCAACGGTTCCTAACGATTTACTTTATCACTCAACTGTTTGAACAGTAGACAACAAAACATTTTACGTCAAACACAGCTCCCCATCAGTTAATCTCCTTACTTTAGCCGTGTCTTCTCTGATACGAAGATTCCTGACAGTGATTCGTCTCTTAGAGTCAAAGTTCTGACCGGGCATGTCGATGTCATCGGCATATTTGTCTTCATCTTCGCCTTCACTGTCGTGTTCACGCTCCTGTGCAAAGAAAAAATAAAACACCCCAACAGAACACAAAATTTTTTGATGTTTCCGTCATATAAAACTTTTAGAATTAGTCATATTTATCGTTATGTGAGTGTATTACAAAACACTTACACTTTGGTCTAGTTTCCCTGAGGCTAATTCATCCTGAAGTTTCTGTGCTTTCAGGGTCCTTTTAGCCTGACAAACATAAAAAAATCACTCACTCAGTGCACTGAAGGCTAACCTTAACCAAAAAATTATTCTAAATTCAACATTGCAGTTTCACATGACAGTTAAGTTGTGGTTGGCTTTTACGATCTCTACAAAATACACATAAATCACCATCTGTTACAGTCTACATGTTTCCCTGAGATAAGTTTGTCAGGTGGGGATTTGCCCATCTCTAAACTTTTATTTACCAGATATCAACTTCTGAAACCAAATCCTGAACCATGATCATCTTTCACATTTTGTATTTACTTTCATTCAAACACAAACTCCAGAGTTCAACACAGCTTAATTTACCACTGGACGACTTACCAGATCCACTTTGGCGTACTCCTCGACAATGCGTTGGTGCTCCTCAGGGTCGTAGCCATTCCAGCGATCACGTTTTCCATCATAATCCATCGAGAGCTGGATCTGAGAATGTTCATCTGGAGCTATACCGGTTCCTGTGAATTTTGCCCCAACTTTTCTGGGTCTCTGATGAATCAAAAAGAAATTCTAATTTCATTCAACGCTTTCATTTGATGAAAAAAAAAAGGGATCCTTTTTGAGGTGTGCACAACTAATTTATCAGTTTTTTATACCTCCAAGCAGTCTTTCTTCTTGTGTGTCATTGCCCCACAGTTTTCACAAGCACCTTTACGAAATTTAGTGGTAACGGTATTCTAAGTGGAAACAAACAAAAACATCTTCAAGTTTATTTGTTAACTTATACAATCCAATAAACATACTCTGACTCCTCCTTACCTCCTGCACTCCTCTCTTGTACCACTCTCCGATAGTTGAGAACTGCTTCTGGCATTCGGTCTGTGGTCTCTGATGTTTCAGTGTGGGTCTTTTTGATGGGTCGATGTACCATGGTACTGATGAAATATACTGAGGGATGTGAGGGTTAATGTCCCTGGAGAAAAGAAAACACTGCTGTTAAACACCTCCTATTCACAAGGTTATTTTATTTAACAAAACAACAACAAAAAAAGCCATTAAGTCAGCTGGCAAATTATTATAGAACAAGCTGGAAAAAGCATTTTACCTAAACTTCAAGCCCTTTGAAAGTAATACAAACAAATTCAACACCATCACCTGTACGACCTCATGTACTTACTTCCCCTCCTCGTCCACCTCAGCTGGAGCGTTTCCGAGCTTCCTCTGCTCCTCCAGCTCCTTCTTCTTCCTCCAGTCCTCCCTGGTCATCTTCTTGGGCTCATCCAGGCCCACGATCCCCTCAGAGTTAGCGTTAGTCTGCTCTGCCATGACTGGATCTGCCATGACTGGATCTGTCTTCAGAGAAGCACATCAGTCAGTTCGACATCTGACATCGACAGAAACTAGGTTTATTCAAAAGTCTGTATTCCCTTTGATCTACATAGCCTGTACATTCAATAGCGATTGCGTTATTATTTGTTGAGTCTGAATTAAATAGAACATATACCTTCTAACATACCCGTGTTTACCACCTATGTAACGGAACAAATATACATTATCTGTTAAAACTAAGACTTACTACTTCGCTTCCTCGGTAAAAATCCAACTGATCTTATACCAGACGGTATTTCCTTTTTTATTAGTTTAATATTTCCTTCGTATAGCGCGTTTTTGAAGCTCGTTATTTGTGTTTTGAGTCAAACGCAATCGTCGCCATTTTATTTTTGTTACGACACGTTCTTTCTTCGTCTTTGGTTTGACAACTTCGGAGTCGCATTTTTGGAAACAGTGACATCTAGCGGACACAGATATCTAAAGAAATTGAACTTTTTCCCAAGGTGACCTTACTTACTGTGCAGTTATTTACCAAGTGTGGCTCTTCTACATTCCTAAGTTCTGTTTAAGAGCTTTCACTGTCATCTTGTTGCTCACTTGTTCTGTAACACCAGTTGGAATGACATTGATAGAAAAAGCTGATGCTGTATGATGCACCAGGACACCAAACCCTAAGGATACACATTATCAAAGTTTTTTTGTAGTTGCTAAGGATTGAATGCTAAGAACTGGGATCACCAAATAATTCATCTTGAAATTCTTAAGAGAAAAGTCCACATGCCACATCATAAATTACAATGAAAAAAACATTAAAGGTACATTTTGTAATGAGAGTATGGCATCAGGTCAGTTAAACTGGGACGTTGATCTGGTCAGTAGTGGAGGAGGTTGTGTCAGCTGTTGGGGTTATGACACATCAATACGTGCCAGAAGGCTTGATGCGTCTCCCAGCAGTCTCAAGAAGAGCATGGAGGAGATTCCAGAAGATGGGCAGTTACTCTAGGAGAGCTGGGCAGGGCCTTCAGACGTTCTTAACCCATCAGCAGGACTGGTACTTGCTCCTTTGTGCAAGGAAGAACAGGATGAGTCTGTCAGGTTTCGTCCCCCCCCCCCTCTCTTTCTGTGACATGCTAGGCCCTCCTCGGCAGAGACTATCGTCCCTGGCTGCGCCTCGGCATTGGTGGTGCCTTTCTCCAGTGGCGTGCTGGGGTGTCTCGGGGTCTGGGGCTGGGGGCGTCTGCCTGCTCTTCTTCCTGTGGCTGCCTGGTGGGATCTGGGCCCCCGGGGGTGGTTGGGCCTCTGCTGGGGCTGGTTCGCTCCTGGGTCTCAGGTCTCTGGTTCCGGCTAGATCTACCCTGGATGGCCGGCTGCAGGCGGTGCCTGTGAGCTCCTGGCCGCGACCCCCCAGGGGCTCTAGCGCGGCGACTGCCAGGGGGCCCACGTGGGGTGAGCCTCTGCGCCCTCTGGGAGAGAGTTTAGCGACTGCCCTGATGGCGGTCTCCCTGGGGTGTCCGTGCCCTGGGTGGCCTCTGGACGTCTGGGGCCTGGATCTCCTCCGCGTCCTCCGTGGGCCTTGGGGGCGGGTCTGTGGCTCCTCGAACTTATTATTGAATGTTTCAATAGAGAAACCTTACATGAACAAGCGCACATATACACACACAGGTGATCACAAGGTGCTCACATAAAGACGGACTCAGGTGTTTTCAGACACATTGACTGGGGCTGTGGTTGGCACTGAACTCTCTTGAACTGGTGTATACGTATACATTTGAAGAATATCACAACTGTTGTGTATTCATATGCTGTTTGTTGCTGTTGTATCTTTTCTCCCTGTTTTGCTTGTTTGTGCTTTATTTACAGGTCTAGAAGTGGATTCTTCACGTCTCTTGTTCTCTTCTTTTTCTGTTTACTTTCTCCCCCATCCCTCTTTCTGTACCCTTCCCTTCACTTTCAGGCTCCGTGTCCAATCAACCATAAAAACATTCTAATAAAGATTTTTGGGGTTATATTTAAACAAAAATCAGGAGGAGTTTTATAGCAGTGGCTGTAACCTCTCACCTGAAACAGCAACACTGTTGGGCTTGTTTTTGGCACTCAGACATTATTCTGTTTGCTTCACAGCCGGACAGGACACAGGGTTAAAAAAAAAAGAACAGGATGAGTACTCCCAGAGCCCTACAAAGTGACCTCCAGCTGACCACTGGCATGAATGTCTCTGAACAGATCATCAACAGACTTTATGAGGGTGGCCTGTAACTCACTGTTCCAGTTTCCTTCATAGGACGGCTGGGGTCAGCCTTAGAGATAAGGTGAGGTGCTCCATCAGTGAAGGAGCTCAGAGTAGAACCACGTCAGCTTGAGTGGCTCAGGCAGTTAACTGTATGCCTCCTGGTCACAGTTCTGGTTTTCTGAGCATGTCCTCCTTTCAGTGGGACATGCTCAGACCCAGGACAGACTCAGAACTAGGAATCACATATCCGTTCTGGTCTGAGAATGTATTGGGATCCCATAGGAGGAGATGTGAGTGTGCTGCTAGGTAGAGGGATGTCTGGGTTTCCTCTTTGGACCTATATTGCCTCTGCAACCTGACCTCAAACGCAGAATAAAATGGATGTATTGTGTGGAGGGTTGCTGTACACCAGCAGCCCATCTATGCCCAATAGGGACCCACATTTTTCCTGACAAAATTCTAATACTAACCCTTAATGTTAAGCACTGTAGCCCATCACAAAAATGGCATCGCTTTTTTCAAAACCTCTTCAACATTATACAGATTGTGCATTTGTATGATTTCAGTTTGTATGATCGTATGATCAAACACATCTGAAAGTTAGACTCCAAACAACTGATTTATAGTGTGCAAGACAAAACATTTGCCAGATTTCAGTCAGTGTTTCCTTAACAATCTATGGCTAAATGCATCATATACAATAAGCCTATTTCTAAGTTTCTAGAACCTCTACCAATTTCCCAGGATTAGTACTTTCCTCAAAAATTACTGCATATAATCCTATACAGTACTGTGAAAATCTATCCGCCAGCTTACAGATTGCTTCCATTTTTCATTCATTTGAAAACTGCATTTCATATTTATCAGGTTATCTGAAATCTGTTTGCTGATCTGAAGACATTTAAGTGACGAGTCAGCAAAAGCAGAAGAAAAACATATTTTTCCCGTTAACGTAATAACAACACAACCCCAGACTGTTTGTGTGAGAACAAATCATCAATAACTGATGACTCCAGTGGGTTTATTTTTTCACTCCTCACAAGTAGGTACTGTTTAGCCTAACTGTAACACGGACCAGTGAGAACACTATCTTTTGGAAATATAGAAAGAGAACATTAAGAGACAGTAACAACAACATAAGATGCCCTTATGATGACAGTTTGGTCAGGTGAAACGTTTCACCTTTTGCTTGTATTCCAAACATTTTTTAAAATGCCAAAAAATGTAAACAGTGTGATAAAAGTAAAAAAAGAAAGAAAGAAAGAGCACCAACACAAACAAACATATGGACAGAAGTATAAAGAGACTGAGAGAAAGAACAGTTCAGCCTTTAGCACCAGTACACATCCCCACTGTCAGTCTGGAGATGAGAAGGCAGCGTTGTACCACAGTGAAGGCAGTGCTGCGTTCAAGTAGGTACCAGCATGTTTCACTCCTTTAGTTCAGTCAGTGTTGTTACCGAGGAGTCACTTATCCTCCACTCTCCCCCACTCCTCCACCTCTCCATCTTCAGCATCTTCATGCACGTAATCATCCCACGTGTCATACCCTCCTCCCTCCTCCTCTTCTTCCTCCTCTTCGTCATCCTCTTCGAGGAGGTCGCCTCCATAAAGAGGCTCATCCTCCTCGTCTTCCACTATCTCCATCTCCTCCTCCTCTGCTTCATCTTCCTCCTCCTCATTATCGTCGTCATCCTCCTCTTCCATATCTAACCCACACACCTCCCCGTCTTCCACCTCTCCGTCATCTCCTTCATCCTTGGAGGAGCTGGGAGTGGACCCCGGTTTGGTTTCAGTTCTGTCTGTGAGGTAAGACCTGCTGGAGGGGACGAAGCTGGAGGTAGCAGTCTTTGTGTTGATGTAGAGACGAGGAGGCGGCTCTTGCCTGGACGGCTCAGTCTGGCAGGCGGGGGAGGAGCTGAGAGCAGAGGAGGAAGATGAAGTGGATTCTCTGGCGTCTGGGCCCAGCGAGGGAGAGCTGGGCAGAGCCATGGCTCCAGGCCTTATGGAGGCCACGCTGGGCGTGTATTCCCGTATCTCTCCCGGCTCCAGCGGCTCAGGACCACACGGGTCGTGCTCGCTGCAGGACAACTTTCCATCCAGCTTGGAGATGAAAAGCATGCCTTCTCTGTGCTCTTTACAGTACGAGTTGGGACACATCTCACAGAAGGAAGCCGCCTCTTTGCCACAAATGTCACACTGGTGCCACGGACACTCCCATCGACCTGGACACAAGATCAGAGGGATTACTCTGAACAGAAAGTACAGCTGTTTGGGTTTCAATCTACAACATTAGTTTGACAAAAGGGCAACTCTGTTAGTTTAAGAGCTTCTGTTTTTTTACAGCTTTGCATATAAATAGGAAATGTTATCTTTTCGGAAAGCAATCCAAGTCCAAAACATGTGCAGTGTAGTGTGTTTTTACTAAACTTCATGCAAGCTGTTGACATTTAAACTCATCAACCCCACATCATAAACTAAATCACATCAGATACTACTGATCTTCTATGTGGAGAACCCCAAGGTTCTGCTTTGGGTCCACTTCTGTTTTTACTGTATATATACCTTCTTGGGACAGATCAATAATACATTTACTACTTTTAAGCAGGTGACATGATTCAACTAACGACTCACATTTCTTCATTTCATTTGAGACTATAAATATATTTCTGTAAAATAAAAAAAATAAAAAACAGTGCACACTCATTTTCCTGAAACAGTTTCCACTCTGTGACTTTATTTACCTGCAGGCCTTTTGGCCAGGTTGAGACAGTCAGCGTGATAGACTTTGGGACAGCCAGGCTTCTTACAGGACACAATCTGACCCCCATCCCCACAGCTGAAGCACTCGTCCTCCCTCTCCTTTGTCACTTGTTGCTTAGTCTTCCTCTTCATATATCCCCTCCTTTTCCCTTCCTTCAATTTTTCAGCTGGTGGCTGGTTCTAAACAACAACGAGGAGTAAAATGGTTACAATTCGACCAAGGGTAGCCTGAGGAGAATGTGATACTGGATGAAGTTCTACCTTTGGTCGAACACCAAGGAAGCCACTACAGTTTGGTGCTCCACATTTACAGACGGTCTTCCCGTTGCCGAGACACTCCAGGTTGTAGTTGAATGTCAGCTCAGCATCTAAAAAGGCAGAGCAGATGGATGAAATATGTGTAAATGACTTTAATAATCTGGAGAGAGAGGCAGTCCAGGCACTCAAACCTTTTGGGATGTCCTGCAGAGCGAAGAGACCGACTCTGGTGTCCCCGTTTACAGTCCACTTCTGGGTCTCACAGTTCGGCTGACAGCTGTGGTTCATGAAGCGAGCCTGGTTCCCTTTGGGCCCAGCATCAATGATCCGGTCCTAAATTAAAAACAAACAAAAAAAAAAGTTTGGTTTGCAGAAATCACATGACATAAATCCAGTCTGGTGCTGAAGTTTGTGTCAGAGGATATCTGGTTCGGAGTCACCTTGTCCAGCGTGAGCATATAGAAGTTACAGATGTCGTTCTCCTGAGCGTGTCTGATTCTGGCGCGACATTCTTCCTCATCGATCACCTCTCCCACATACTCGCTCACAAAAGCTCCCTGATGTGAAAAACAAGAATGAAGCATGAGTAATTAAAAAAAAATCACTGATTAAAAACCTTAGGTCTTGTTTTTTTTTTTAAACCTTTTTGATGTCCGACACCGCCCGCAACCCCCAGCCACACGACAACGTCCTGTGAATCTCCACATGCGTGTACTGGCGCTTTGTGAACGTCTGGTTCTGACAACGCTCGCCTGCCGCGCACACTTGAGGGTGGCACTCGTACAACAGCATGCGATTAATGCACTCCGAGTCGACGCCGCATGGGTTTTCATCCGATGCCTTGCAGTTACAGCGCGGGATCTCCGACAGGTCGGCGGTGATTATCTGCACCTTCCCAATGGGCCGGTTCACCTGAGAAAGCGGAGACAGGGATGTGATGTTTTTCAGCTCCTCTCAGCCAGCTAGTGTTACACCAGAGACCTGTTCATTTACCTTGATGTGTTTGTATGGAGGCGGTTTCTTGTCGTTCTTTCTGTCCTCCTGAAGCTGCTTCATTTCCTTCTCTGTCTGCAGCTCTTTGAATCGTTCAGCCGCTTCAGTCAGAGCTTCAGAAACAATTACACATGCAACGTTTACCAGGACTCAAAACAAATCACTGAAGAGGATTTGTAGATTGTGAAAACTCATACCCTTTTTGTACACAGCATCTGCACCTTTGCCCATTTTTTCTATGCTGTGAGTATCACCCTCCATGTAGGGGAAGACTCTGGCTTGGTATGTCCACACGAAATCTTTAGAGCCAAAGAACTGCACGGGGAATTCTCCCACCTCATGTTTCATCCTCAGGATGTTATTCGGGACTTCTTTGGTGAGACAGACTTCAGCAGGCCACCATCTAATGTGTCAGATCAGGTTTCAGGGAGACAGACACGGTACAATAGCGGTTTACGTAGGACTGTTGTGTGTATGGGTCAAGACATGTTGAGCATGTACCTGTAACGCCCCCATTTGACCCACAGTATGTCCTTAATGCGAGGTTTCTTTCCAGCTTTGCAGTCGTTGCAGAACCAGCTACCCTGAGGCATCTCAATGTTCAAACATTCCCGGTGAAAAGCAGCAGGACAGGCTTCACAGCACAGCAGACTGCCTCCTAAGCAAACAACATACAACGTGTTGGTATCTAGTGTGCGCTTATATCGACAAGAGGAAAAATGCTTGTTTGTATTTCTTTAATCCAAATACAGTCTGTTTTAGTTCAGTTAGGTAACAACTCCCCTTAAAAACAGCATCAAGAGGAAACTTTAAATGGTAAAAAAAATATCCTGATAAATAGTTTTCAAAGAAGTCAGATGATCTGGCAGAGAGGACTTTATAAAGAAACATGCAGGCAGTGGAGAAGAAAGACATCTGTAGGTTTAGAAAAACAGCAGCCATCTTCTAAGAAGACTAACATACTAATGGAAATGAGAAACACAAGTCGCCTAACAAGAAATCATATTTTTTTTCATTTAGACTCGAATCTAAAGCAGAAAAATAAGTAATATTTCACTGTAAATCCATAATAAAACATTTGCACATTATTCTTTAAAAATAGACTAAAATAAATCAGCAAACACCTGAAACAAGACCTGAGGGATGAGTCATCCTTCAGCTGATCGTCTGTACGTCACACTTCTAGCTAGTGGCTTTTTGAGAATCAATTTGTTGGTGATAACATGCCATTTTATACTTGTGTTATATTTAATCTCTTTATAGATTCAACTGAGGAGATGGGAACAAACGTCTGTGACAGACTGCTAATAACAAAGTAACTAGCTAGTTAGTTAGTTAGTACTTTAACAAGTTACTAAAGATTGAAGTTTCTGTCCTGTTTCGACCTGATAATTTATAGCACTGATTTGACAAATATTAAATAAAGTTAAGACATCATGCTGTCTAAACCACTGTATTTCACAGTGGGCCCGACCTTCTTTGCATCACATTTTGTACAAGATGTTTCCCTGATCTGTGTGTAAATTCACACGCATAACAACATGTTATTAGGTGTATAAGATTGAACTATTACACATAAAATACAAAACTAATTATTATTCACTTTATTTATATTACTGCAAAACTGTAATATAAGCAACTATAGTATTTTTTTCAAAATAAAAGACCCTGTGGGTCAAAGTATATTAAAGAAGTCTTTAAAAAAAAAGTTTTTGATTCTTTCTATGCAACCCAGCACCAAATGACAGATGGAACATTACTGGTACCAGACTCTGGGTCCGTGACCGGAGGAAACCTCTAGTTTAAAAGGAACCTAATAATTTTATGGGGATTTTAATCATGATCATACATAATTAATAGATCCTCCTTGATCCCGTAGGGAAATTGTTCTGCATTTGATCCATTCTCTGTTTTTTTTGTTTTTTTTATTTTTTTATTTGCATTAATGAAGCAGAATTCAGGTGAATAATTCTTTTAAATATTCCTAAACTTATCTGGAAATATGACTAAGACTTAATAAGCACTAATATCCAAACCAGACCGACCTTCAGAGCAGACGAAGCACCAGCTGACGTTTATGTGTTCGTGGTTCTTGCAGCCTTTGCGGGGAGTGAAGTGGTTTGGACACAGGAAGCTGTTGTTGTCCAGCACCAGGCTGCCTGCTGCCATGCAGTTATCATTAGCGTGATACGCCACGGGGCAGCGCGCACATCGAGCCAACCGACCTAAAACAAACACACACATGAATTTATCCACCTGAACGAGTTCAGTCACATCAACAAAATTACAGATAATTCCTCACACAGTCTTATGGAAGCTTAAAACAAATTTTCTAAAAGTAAAAAAGAACATCTGCAGATCAGAGCTGTGCAAAGATTGGAAACTGCAACTGGCTTGGAAAAAAGTGACTGGTGGATTTCCAGATGAAATCACTGGAGCTTACCTTTGGAGCTGCAGATGTTGAGAGGGCTGGCGATGTGGCATGACAGACACACATGCAGGGGGCAGCGGAAACCTTTGTTATGCAGCTGAGTGGGAGAATAGGCCAAAATGCAGTCGGTGTGGTAAAACTTTCCACAGAGCGGAATAATGCAGCGCTTCACTCCACTACCAGTCTTCTTGCACACAAAGCAGGCGTGCACACCTGAAAGGAAAAGAAATTAATTGAAGTTTTTTTAAATATTCTTAAACAGGACAGTGAATGCAAACAATCTGGTTGTTTTTGTTTTAGTCCTTTAGGGGACACAAAGCTGACCCACCAGTTTTACAGTCCCGACAGAGGAATCTCCCTTTGGGAGCTGCAGACAGGCCGATACACGGCAGGTGGAAGGCTCCAAAACAGTGTCCATCACACACCAGCAGGTCTCCGGTCCTCTCACACACCTGCAAAACCAGTAAGGGACATGCTAATGATTCTGTCACAAACACAGAATGTTAGAAACAAACAAAAAGCATGTGAAGAATCTGTTGTCACCTGACAGACCGTCTCCTTCAAGGATGCAGCTCCCATTTTCCCCTTTACATCCACCTGAGAGGATAAATCGTCATTCAAACCGACCGGCAAGACCTGCAGAGATCAATTCCATCGACGGTTACTGGCGCACAGAACGAATGGATGTAAAGTCACTCATCGCCTGAACAACACAGCACGCACACCTCGAGTTTGGGAGTTTCAGTTCCAGTGTGTTCACTCGGTTTGGGTTCAGTGCTGCAGGGCTCCATCTCGACCTCCAGTTTGGGGGTCTTACACCTCGGGGGGCTCGGACACCTGCTCTCTGAAGGCTTGGAGGCTGCATCAGGAACAGAAGATGTGCTGGGAGCAGCAGGCTTCTCTTTCTTAGGTGCAATCTATCCAAAAGCATAAAGAGATAAACCACAGCTTTGTAACCCACAGATTAGTGAGATATCAATTCAATAAGAATTCCTTCTCAGCTTTTTAAAAAATTACCTGAGTTTTCTTGACTAACACCTTCTTTGCAGCGGTAATGCCAATGTGCCGCTTTTGCTCCTAGATTAAAGACATTTATGAAATCATTTTAATATTTAACACTACAACAGAATATTAACCAGAACAGTTTTAGCTTTAGTTCGTGTCAACATACCCTCCTCTTCACAGGACCTGAAGAGACTTCTTCTATGGTACAATGCAGCACCTTGTGCGACAGCTTCCTGGGCCTCTTTCTTTCTTGAGTTATTATTATTCCTGTATCTGAGATAAAACAGCATTCCAGAGACAAGTTAAAAAGAGTCATTAAACACATCAGTCAGTGAATAGAGGTGCTTACTCACCAGGTTCAGGAGGTAGATGCGTTTCCTCTGCTGTGTCTGTGTCAAAGCGCGCTTGTGTTGTGACAGGAGACACAGCTGACGGAGCTACAGGTGAAAGTTCATCCTGAGACAGACTCATCTCTACCGGAGCCTCGACGGGCTCTGCAGACGGCGAGGTGGAGGTATCAGTCGCTTCTGTGGTGCTGAGGTCATGGAGTGCTGTCGTCCCTGAAGTCTCCTGAAGATGAAAACATCACATGAAGCGTCGTCTGAGTACACGGCTAGTTTAAAGGTTACGTCATCCGTCCTTCAGCATCCGAGCTTACTAAAACCAAAAGGATCTAAACCAGGCCTTTATAGGTAGAACGTTCCTAACTGGAAGCACTAAACTATACGCTGCAAAACAGATTTTATTACATGCAATATTTGTATTAGATGGTAAGGATTGGTATTAAGCTTTAGTTTTAATGGTAGACTAAACAATTTTTTTTTAAAATTCAGCCTTTGGAATTTAAAACGTCTGAAAATCGGCTGTTCTTTCTAGATCTATGTCATTGGACTGAATTATAACTTTTTTCTTCAGATATCAAGTTAGTGATTTGAATATTGATTATTATAATAGTGATCTTGATTGCACAGAAAGATTTAAATCATGCTGGCTGTGAAAAGTCGACTTAATAACAGAGCAGCATTTTAGTAGTAGGTAACTGTAGGTGACAGAGATAAAAAGCACTTGACAATAAAATGAGACCATTAAAAATACAAGAAAAATATTTATACTAATGTGTGTAAAGTTTTACTACTTTTACAAATGTTTAATTAATAATAGGGAAAATATGCCCTCAAATAGGTAAATCTATAAATTTTTAAAAAATTCAAACCTGGTTGCAAAAAAGTTTAGAAACACTTTAACGCATAATTTAGCAATAGTATAAGTTTGGTTATTATAATTATTATTAGTTAGGTAAGGCAGGATTAAATGGCCCTTTAATGATTCATTTTGAGTTTTATTTGTACTCTGACAACAACTCAATATAAACACTTCTCACCACTTTAGGAGAATCTGAGAGGAGTCTCTTTGACCGTTTTTTGATGGAAAATATTTGTTCATACTCCTCTGTTGATTCTAAGAGCCTTTTCGTTGGTTTCCGGAGGCGTTTGTTCTCTGATTGTCCTGTGTGGAAACGAGCAACATTAGACTGCACCATCCTAATAAAGAAACAACAAAACAGCTGTCTGCGTCTTACCAGCGCTGCTGCTTGCGTCTGAGGACTGAGAGTCATTCTCTGTGTGTTTCTCAGCTTCCAGATCAGGAGGATCTGGAGATGCTCTCATGGTGCAAGACGCCTTCATCTCAGCAGAAACATCACTCACAACTTCCTCCTTGATCTCAGCAGCTTCCTCCACCACCTGCCAGCGCTTCTTTGGCGCCACCGCTGTTTCAGAGGTTTTACTGAGGTAGCTGTCAGAGGGATTCGATGCGACGCGAGGATTCAAGTCGGCGTGGCCACTAACAAACTCCCTGCCGTAAGCCATGACGGCCAGGTCCGAAGACACGCCGGGGACTCTGAGTTTCAGTTTGGCAGGCAGTCTCTGTTTTCTCCGCTGCTTGTCTGAGCTCTCAGAGTGGAGAGGAAAGTCCTCACAGTGGTTGGTGTCAGCTGTCACAACAGCTTTAGTCCAAATCTTGGTTTTCACCGGCGTGCTTTGGGTTACTAAAGTTTTCCCTGATGGCCCAGTCTTTAATTTGTTCTCCAAAGCGTCATAAGAACCTCTCAGCAGATCACTTTCTGCTGAAGTGGGGATCACCAGAGGCTCCTCCTTGATTAAGGTAGCCGGCAGTGGGAGCACCAGCGGCTTGCCTTCTTTCTCTCTGGTATCGTGAATGTCTTTTAAGAGCATCAGGAAAGTACTGAACTTATAATTGGAATCGGGTCGAAACGAAGTCAACTCTGAGTCGCTGCTGTCCTCCGCCGCCAGAGATTTAAACATTAGCTCCTTACCATCTTGAAAGGTTTCCATGGGAGACAAAGAGAAGGATGAGGAGGTAGTTGATAAATCCGAGAAGGAGTTTTCAGTCTTGACCTGAACCGATTGCAGAACAGGCTCCTCGCAGCTCGACTTGATCAACGAACCATTAGGAGTTTGTTTCCTATTCGGCTTTCTCGGGCGCCGTTTTGGAGAGCTGTGGTTTACGAAAGCCAAAGCTCTGCCGGGGGATTCCCAAACAGGTGACCTTTCAGTTTTGATGGTAGCATTAGTGGGTGTTTTATCAAAACAAGCATCATTAGGAGCTCGCGTTGAGATCTGGCCTGTAGCCAGTGCATCGTTGAGATCGGGCTCTTCCTCCACTCTCTTGCTGACAGGAAGAACCTCCAAGTGTTTTTCACCTGAACTATGAGATGATTCAAACCAGCTGTTCAGACTCTGATCAGACATCGTGTCTTTAGGTGTAAATCTATTTGTAAAAATGCTATATGAATCTGATTGGCTCAGTTTTTTATTTAACCTTTTACCCTTTATTGAACCATAATCCTTTCTGTCCGTTGTGTCTATATTACGTATTGGAGAAACTGCTGTGCGTTTGGGACGATTCAGCATTGGAACTGAATCCAGATCAGCATAAGGCGAGTCCTTTGGCTCTTCTTTCAGTGCGCGTGCTGTTGTGTGAAACTGGCCTGTCACATTCGAGACAGCAGAGGAGTCTTTTGATCCGCCAACTATGTGAGCAAATATATCTGACAAACATTTCTTCCTCTTCTTGACAGTTTTGCTCTTATTGGCTTGAACTTTAGAGGTTTTGATGAGATGGTGGCCATTTCTGTTGGGGGCCAGATCGGGTGACGCTGCTCGAACAGGGTTAAGAGAGATGGAGGGGGTTTCTGGTGGCTTTTCTGCAGGAAGAGGACTCTGGATACGCTCCTCTCCATTTGCAGAAACTGAAAGTGCACTTTCACTCTTATTCCTCTGTTGACCCGGGAGGAGATACTCCGCTTCAGCCACACTCACTTTCCATGCGGTCAACAAACTTTTGGGAATCTGCCAAGATCAGGATTCACATTCAGGACAGTTCTCACAGCACATAAAGAAGAAATATTTAAGCCACTTTTCCTAAATTTACCGTGTATTTGTAGTTCTTCTCTTTCTGCTTCCCTCTCCGTCTGAGGACTGGGAGCTCCTCAAACTGATGGCCTCCTTCAAAAGGAAGGATAACGCTTCCTGGAACCCAGGAACATTCCGCAACCTCACCCATCGTCTCCAGAAAGTACATTCGACAAGGACGGGAGCTTGGTGCTGGTGCAAAATACAAAGAAACACTGTAATATCACTGCTGTAAACACTTAGTCAGGTAAAGCCGATAACAAAAACAAACATCCTTCACTATCACTCTCAGCAGTGGTGTGCTGCATGGTTGTGTGTTAAGCCACCTGAGGTTAATCCATGAATCAAACATGACAGACAAGTTTGCAGAAGACACAACAGGGTGGATGTTCAGAAGGGTCGACTCCAACAACCTAAACTTAAGACACCATAAAGACCAAGAACATTAGGATTGTGATTTTAGGACCATTAGATCGCTCACACTTCACTATACATCAAAACAGAGGCTGTTGGGAGAGTTTAAGTTCTTCGAAGTGACCATCAAAGAAGATGGATGGATGTGTTAGTAGGCAGAGTACAGCAATGCCTCTACATTTAAACGAAGCTAACAAGAGCTAACCAACATTAGAAGCTGCTCGTTAGCTCTTACAGATGAATGACAGGAGGCACTACACTTCCTGGTCCTCAAGCTGCACCGAGGACTCCAAAAACATGCTCTTAAATGCAGCGCAGGCAGCTTTTGTCAATGAATTGCCAAAAGTTGAATATCTGAAATCACTGCTTAAAAAATACATCGCTCACTCAAGCAACAACTTTTAAAAGTTTCTACCATCAGGACACACACCAGCTAAAAAAACAGCATATTATTCAGCATATCATTATGCATCAATGGAAAAAAATCAAAAGTAGAGCCACATAGAATAATGTCAACATTTTCTAAGGTGCACTGTATAGCTTTTTTTCTTCAGGAAAACCCATTAGCAATAATTCAGTGAAATGACACAGATTTCTAATTTTCCTGCTGATTTTAACTTGCATCTTGGTTGTTTTTTTTTTTTTAATGAAAACAAATTATCCAAAAATGTCTTGACTCTCAATTATTTCCAACAACAACACAAAGGTAAAATAATGTTGACATTCATATTCAACCCCTACCTTTCATTTTAGTATGAATCCCCTGGTCTGGGTCGCAGGTAATTCGGCAGGGCCACCAGGGTCTTCTGTTGAATTTTGCCCACACAAAGTCCCCTTCTAAGAATTTCACAGCAGGGGGAAGCTTTTTCTTTGGGCTGTTGGACTAATCAGAACAACGAAAACAATTTAATAGCTAATGCGGAAGAAAAACAACACCAAGTACTAATAATACTGACCCAAAGCGCTTATATCAAATAAAGATACATGTAATTTTTAGATTCAAACAAGCCAGTTCTGCCTACTTTTAAACAAATCCATGTTTAAATGGTCCTTAATGGAACCCAAGTGGCTCAGTTCAGTGACAGAGCCAGACATTTATCGAGGGGGTGGCCAGCCGTCCTTTAATTGTCTGGTTCTGCAAAAAAATTGCTGGTAAAGTAGTGGTGGGATGGGGGCCAAAGATTAATTCATGGTGGCGTTGGCCACCCCCTGGCTCTGCCCCTGGCCCAGTTTCAACAAAATCATCACTTTACGCATTAGATTTTTCCACTGTAGTATAGAACCAATATAAATAAGCATCCCATGTGTTGGGACTCACATTAGAGTTGGTGAGAGCAGGTGAGATAAGTTCAGGATCAACAGCAGAGGTAAATTCAGCATCACTGTCCGATTCCTCGTCCAAGTTCCAGCCTTCCCTCATAGTGATTTCTGGCAGTGCGCTGGGGCTTAGTGTAGGGTTCAGTTCAGAAATTGTTTTGGACATTAAATTAAAGACCGTAGGTTTATAAGTTTTTATCTCCACCCCTGAGATGCTCGTGGTTTTGCTTTCAGAAACAGTTCGTTCCTGACCCTGACTTGAGTTTGGGAGGTGGTGAAAAGGTTCAAAGTCCTCACTGCTATTGTGCTCTTCATCCTCCTCCTTAATGTCACTGCTGTCAAACAGGGTAGACTCAAAATGCAGGTACCCGTTTGGGATGGGGGAACGCTGGAAGCTGTCAGGGCTGTTAGGGGGGGAGAAGCCGTTTCGGCTCCTGGACTGCAGACTCTGGAAAGGCTCCTCATCGCCCGGAGATGGAGGCAGCTGGACTGATGGTGCTTCAAACTCATCATCATCGTCATCGGTGATGGGGCTCGCACAGTGAAAGGTGTTCTGAGGGTGGAGATCTAGATCAGGTCTGTAGAGTGAGGTGTTCAGGAGCTGTGGTCTCCTCTGTGGACTGTAGCAGCGGAGTTGCTCAGACTGATTGTAGCCCAGGAAATCAGGCTGTTTGTGGCTGGAGGGTGACAGTTGCACCCCTGAGGACTGGCCTGATCTACGCTTCACAATGCCACACTGGTTTCCAAAGGAAGTGCTCACAGGGCCATTGTAGGGCCTCAGCTCTGGCTGGCCTGAGCCAAACACTGAGCCCACCCTGAGCCCCGGTCTGTAGGACTGATTCATGTTGTTCTGACTTTATCCTGTCAAACACAAACATTAAAGGTTCAGACATTTCAGTTCACCATCACATTATGTATCTCTGAGTCATGGATACAACATAAGATAAAGGACTGAATGTGTTTCAGAAACAGAGCTGCAGTGGAAAAAGAAACTCACAAACAGAACAGGCATAAAAGCTACACACACACACACGCACGCACACACACCATTAAATGGAGATAGCATGGCCTCCTTTCTAAAGGCCAGTCGAACGGAACAAGACAAAAACATTGTATCTTCCGTTCACACGTTTCATTCACAAGTTATTAGAAAAGCCCTCGTCTTTGTCTGATCACCGTGGGTCATGGCGATCGCTGAAGCTGTTCCAGGAGGTGGTGACACACACTGAGCCACCACAGCAACACTGAGCGGCTCTCACAAACAAGCTACAGCCGCAGGAAGCTCACAAAAAAGCCTCCGATCGGCTCTAAGTTCACCTCACTGTCAACACGTGGGGAAAAAAGGCGAAAAAACTCACCATTTGGAAGTCGGGTCACCGAGAAACGCACAGCGGATCTGTAACGTGAGCTTTTCTCGGTTTGTGGAAGCAGGTCTGCACAACAATCCCAGCTGCAGCAGCTCTTGTGGTGGTAGTAGGCCCAGGCAGAGCTTTCATTCTCGGCACTTCATCGCCTCATCAGCGGCGGCCCTCTCTCTCTCTCCCTCTCTGTAAAACTGTCAGCTTAAAGCTCAAAACAACAAGGAAATCCCCATTCAGGCTACAACATCTCACACCGACACACAACCGCTCCCCTGCTTATTTACTACATGATTTTTTTTGTTGTTTTTTTGCGTGCTGTCGAAGTGCCCCCGGTTATGTTAAAACAAGCCCAGACTGACTGTGTTGGTGAGTGAGCAGCAACCAATCGGCACCGCTACCCAACCCCCCGTCTGCAGCAGAGGGCCGTGACACTCACCCTACACACACACACACACACACACACACACGACAGCAAATATACGTGCACGAATGGAGATCCAGGTGAAGTTACAGAAAATAATTAGCATAAATAGTAATAATAACAGCGCAAAGACGTGCGCCCGCCTCGTTGTTTAAAAAAAAAATCAGGTGTGAGATTTTTTATGATTCAGATAATCGAGTGAACACATCGGGTTTGTTAAAGTCGCTCATAAACACACGGCCTCTCCGGTCAAACCTAATAACACTCAGTGCGCCATGTTGTCTTCCACAGACATGAGGAAACAGGCCGCTAGGCGCCCAGGAGGAGCAGATAAAGACCGGCTGGAGCGAAAACTCTGGCTTTCTACCACAAATACAAGCTTATAAACGGATGATTTTATGATTGTGTACATCCAACTGGAATTAAACATTGAAATAACCGACAAAGTACGCGTAAAAAGGACAAAAGGCTCGCTGCTGCGGCCCAGTTCTTTATTTGCGAACCAAACCAGAACGTCCAATCAACGATGACGTCGAAATATCAGGGGAAAAACTTTAGCTTTCAGCTTTTCAAGCACATTAGCTAATTTATTAAATATTAATAAAATGTTATTAACATTTTTCAGAAGCATTACATTTACAGAACTTTCTCTTTAATACTTCGCTCACTTTAACAAACCCTAAAAGGTGCTGTCGAGTCCTTATTTAACTTCATTAAATGTAACTAAAGATATTATTGTCTGGAGACATGCGCCCTCTGGTGTCTGCTTTGAGGAATTGCCTTTCATTTGACAGGAAATAGTTACAAAGATTGTTTTATTTTTACTGTGGTTTCACATACAACACATCATACAGTCTACAATGCATATAGTTTGTAAAGTTGTTTTCGTATACATAACGATTAGTACAACACATAAATATGGAAGTGCCTATTAAGTGAGGTGAAAACAGCTTATTAGAATAAGTGATCAAAACTATATTTACAAAGTGCAGAAATGACAAATACTGTACTAAAAAATGTGCGAGTTTAACTAAAAATGATACTTTTAGCTTTGGTGCTAGAATACATTATAAAGTAAAGCACATTCTGGACATTACATAAATGACAGTAAGTTTTATTTATTTTTCCTCAGGAAAAGATGTCAGATTTACTGCTAATTCTGAAATAATTTTTAAAAAGGAGAGAGAAAAAAATACAAGAAACATGTTCAAAGTCTAATGAGCAAACTTATTTGGAAGCACAATTATAGAACTTAAAACAGTAACGTTTAAAAAGCATCTTTTCCTACAGTGATGAATGTGGTCTTAATTTCTAAGCATGCATCTGTGCCACACTGGATCAACACACTTCATTTCAGTCATCTGTTGTGTGACAATGAAAGGATGTTATTTAATGACATCAGACAAAGACACTTAAAATGACAAAAAGGAAAATTCTGCCAGCAATTTAGAAATGTTTTCTGAGGCATGCTCATGCGTCCAGATGTTGGAGACAGCTGCTGAACTACTCGCTGGTTTCATCTGCTTTGCTGCTGGACTCACAAAGGTCTCTGGTCTCCATCATGGTGTATGCAAAAGCAGGAACTTCACAGCTGGTGAAGTCCAGTTTTTTGGGAACACTGCAGTTACTCAAGTCAAGTTTTCTGGCGTCATCATCGCAACCAAACTCCAGCTTCTTGAGACGTTCTAGACTCTTGATGCTGCCAGGGGGCCTGCCAGGACTGACTCTGTATCCCGCTGCCCTGGTGGTCCCGAGGGGCCTCCCAGGGCTGGTTTTGAACCCAGCTGCTCTGGTTGTCCCAGGTGGGCGTCCAGTACTTGTACGGTAACCAGCCAACTTGGTGGTGCCCGATGGCCTCCCTCTACGTCCTGACTTCACTTCGCCCTTCTTTTTCTTAGTGCCATCAGCCTCAGAGGTCCTGATTCTCATCGCTTGAGGATGAAAGTCAAGCTGGGTGTTTTGCAGTTGGTGTGCCACAGCTTTGTGGATTCCCTGTGGCAAAGGGGCAAGGCTGGCCAGGGACAGCTGTAAACCAGGGGTTGTTGCAGAGGCGTAAAATTTATCAGACTGCGTGCCACATAAATCAAAGTGGCTGACTGGGTGACAGTCCTCTGACATGTCACTCACACAGAAGTCACTGCTGCTGCTGGTCACTCGATGCATCATTATCTGTTGGATTAAAGACAAATATCCAGATTAGTAGTAAAAGCAACGTACACAACAAATATAAACTAGCTTATTTTTGATGCAGCAAACTTCCTTTGGTTAAAACAAGTTATATGTCTAGATTTTGCGTGTTTAGGTGTTTTTTTTAGCTTTACAAATAAACAGACAAAACGCGATAAGAAATTATTACTAAAGAACACGTTTCACTATTGTCAGGACGTAAACTATCCGTTCGTACCTCATTTGTTGTCGGGTGTTGTATTGTTGGGAATGGTTAATTTCGTGTCGTTTCTCGTCTCTGTCAGCAACATCTTCGTAAAACCGCTGCACAAACTGCGACTTGACGCCTAAGAGTTTCTTCTTTAAAAAACGTGATTCCTGCTGCTTATTTTAGCTTCTGTTAATCCTTTACGAGGTTTAGATGAGAGCGGGAGCCATTTTTACCTCGAAAAAAATTAATGTAACGGTATGAACCAACCGCGCATGCGCAACGGCACTTCCGGGAAACGTAGCGGCAGCTCAGTGACGTAAAGATCACAGAAAATAAGGATATTCGTTGCAATCTAACTTTTACTGTAGCTTTAAAAATAACTTTTATATATTGGATATAATAATGGTTTAATTATGCATTAAAATCAGTCAATAATTAAAAATGTGCATGCAGATGAGCCAAAGAAAAGACCATTGTCTATTTTTGTAGATTTTATTAACATCTATATGAACTTAAGCACACTCGATTTATGGAGCAACTGCATTGCTAGGACAAGTAGGAATATCCGTTTATCAACATTTCCCTCAATGGTCGTGTTTTCCATTTGAAGTCCACAGGACTTATGTGTCCCTGATGAGCTTGGTCAGCTTCTGGACCTTTGTTTTTGTGGACATGTCCACATATTTGTCACCAATACTGACAATCATGCCTCCCAGGATTGAAGGATCTGACTGCAAAGAGGAAAAGAGTTCAATTACAAATTAGTTAAATTAATTTGTGTTGACCGAGCAGATGCCACTAGACTGGTTTAGATTACTTATCAAACAATGTTAATGTAACCACTAAATGACAATTTGCACATTTATAGTACCGTAGTATGGGTGAAATTATACCTTTGTTTCCAGCTTGATAGTCTCACCCTTCTGCAGAAAGCCTTTTAGAGCTACTTTCAGTTCAGCAAGATTGGCTTCATCCAAAGCCTGGAAAGGACAAAAATCATTGATTAAATAAAAATTACCAGCGGTACAGCCACTGCACAAACATATTTATCATCTTCACTGCTCCAATGAAACATGTCCTGTTTGTTAGACCCAACTTATTTTAAAGTATGAAAAGAGATCTTGCATACTGAAAAATGCTTATACCTGAGCAGTAGTGACAGAACAGATGACCTCTCCACGATGCGCACTCATCATCTTGCCAAAAGCGCCGATAACATCACCAGTTAGAGTAAGACGACCATTATCAGCCAAAACATCTGCACAAGAAAATTAAATATGTTTGACATCTAAGTTCATAAACAATTAGCCATCCACCTATGATTTATAGAGGACTAAAATGACTGTACTCAGGATCTATATGTGCAAGTATATTTACTACTTTTCTGCTCCGTTTTAATCAGTTTTATATTATGTCAGATCGATACAATTATGTAATGTAATTTTAGCAATTAAATTCTGACAGTAAACATTTACTTGGAGATGGCTACAGCTTTTCTATGATGATAAAATATAAAATAGAAAGTGTGCAATTAGGCATTGGTGGAAAATGCATTGCAGAGCTAAGAAATGGCTTTTAAAAGTCACAATCAAATGTTTTGACCATTTCAGGACACACATCTCACTTATTCCAAAAAAACTTTCCACATTAGTACCTGTGATCATGTAAAACCTTTCCCCATGTGGTTTTAATATCAGGTATGTGCTTGGAAAACAGCTTTTTAAAAATAATTTAAAATGTATGTTTCTTCACTTGGCAGACACATAATATCCAAAGCAACTTAAAGCAATTACTTTATCAAGCATATTGTGGTCTGTGGAGGGAAACCGGAGTACCCAGAGGAACATGCAAACAGAAAATAATCGAATCTATGATCTTCTTGCTGCAAGGCAACAGTACTACCAACTGTGCTGCCCTCTCATAAACTCTGCACACATCTTAACGCTTAAGGCAGAAATTATAGAGCCTTTAAATTACTGAAGAATTGTACATCCTTTGCATGAAGATAAAAATGTGTTCTCTCCCCAAGGTTTCAAGGAATGAATGATGTCCTCCTTCTCTCTCAGCCTGTTCTCAACACACTATCTGGGCAGAACTTTTTTCCTCGTGTAGTGTCCAACAACTATTGTGTGATATCTGGAAGTCGGACCTCTGTGCTTCAGTTTCTCATTGAGTTTGACATGTCCTGGCCAGAACAAACAATACTCCTTGTTGGCCCACTGCAATTTGTTTTTTACATTTTTATATCAATTTATTTTTATTTCCAAGTATTGCTTTTATGGTAAAGACAATATTTATTCTGCTTTGGCATCCTGCATTATTCCAGGCCTCTTTTATATTCCTGCCATCTGTTACAAATTGTACTGTCTGTATTTAATTTGCTGATGTGCTTGAGTTGTGCCCTGATACTCATCTAATAAATATCTACACCAACAGGTGCTTCTACTTATGATATTAAACTAACCAGGCTGTAGTAAGTCCTCCTCTAAATCTATTGGGTCAAATCAGCAGCCACTAAAATTTATTATTAAGATAACATACATCTGTGTTGAAAAGAGGAATCAAGAACCATAGTATTTCTTTGTTATTAAGGTTTTTAAATAGCTGCTATGATATTTGAAGTAACAAAAGATCATATATGTACACACAAAGATATTTGGATGTTTGTTAAAACACCCAAGAAACCTACTCAAGTATTAACATTAAAAAAAACTGTTGACTACTTGCTTTAGATTATGACTTCCTCTCCACTCAGTGATAATTAAATAATTGCCATGTTAACACAGAGTTCACCACATAGAAGTAACTGAGGTCTCTATTATCAGGGATCACTCACTGATCAGGTTGACAGTGATGGGAGAAACTTTGGCCTTTGTAAGAGCATCACTGAAGGCCTTCTGCTTGATGCTGCGCTTCACATGAGGATTCATTAAAATACTGGACATCTTGGGGTCCTTGATCATGGTCTACAAAAAAGAAGGACAACTAAATTCATACTCCAAAAATCAGATTAGACAGGAGAAGTGAATTACTAAAGTTTGGTAATAATCATATATCTTTAATAGTGCACAAATGAAACATTTTAAACCCCTGCAAACGTGTATAAGTGTAAATTAACAAACTATTAAAAAATTTTATTGGCAAAATTCAGCGTGTCGTTTTCTGGACTCACTGAAACTTTTCCCAACTCCTGCTCCACTTGGTCCAGTTTGTTCTGCTTACTGGCAGCTGAGAACAGCGCAGTGGCATAACGGCCCTCCACTCCATAAACCTGAATGGGAGGCTAGAAAAAGAAATCATACATTAAGCTAAATTAATTAAATGAACACATTGTAATTCTATGATATGACCATCCTGAGCGCAAGTTAACGTTACTTACCTTCATCAGTTTGGCTGCAGGTCTGATCACAGACGTGCTCAACTGGCGAGCCTAAAAATGAAACATTATGATGTGAAAAACGCAATTTAAACACAACAACAAAGCCACATTTGAGCCGATGAGATATTCGACGCTCAGACTAGAGCGCCGTTGTACGCTAAATGAAGTTAGCTTGTAAGCTAACACGTTAGCAGTCGTTCAAGTGCAAAACCTTGTGTACGTCTTGTGAACATTTAGCGTTCTCATCAGGTGTTGCCAAAAATTGTAATAATTCATAATAATTCACACATGCTTTAAAGTTAGGAAAAGACTGGTTAGAAGTTAAATGAAGTCATTCTAATTGTGAAAAACATTTGAATGCCTTACCTGCTGTCCTAGCATGAACGCTGCCATTTTCTCCTACAGCTGTCCAGAGTAGAACAAGCGACTGCGCATGTGCGATAGAGAAGGCTACGTGTCACTATGGGTATTGTAGTTTTTCATATGCACCGCGCTCTGACAGATGTAGAAAGGTCATGGAATTAGTACAAATGGCCACAAATTAAACTAAACACAGTTTTATTCAATAAGGTAAAAGATTATCAGGAACTTGATCAAGATTGATGTTTATACAAGTAGCCTAATAGTCATTTTAAAAAGTCCCTAAACCTAATCTGTTTTACTTTAACCCATGGAATGACCTTTACAATCATACAAAACACCTGTTTCCTTTCTCCTCTAAGTAAAATTTGTCAAGTGCTGCAAAAATATTTAAAGCTTGAATCAAAAATAAAAACTAATTTATAGAAAAACACTTATATAACTAAAGTTTATGAAATCAAAGAAATACAGTTAATTACATCCCAATAAATGTATACAAAGCTAACATGATATGATGCACATTTGTTAGATTTTTGTTACTTTCTTCTAAGAAAAACAGAAACATAATTTAGTAAAACTTTTAACACTTTAAATTCAAAAGCATGTTTTTATTTCTGGTTCTAATTATTTTCAGAATATATTTTTGTACAATGCCTTATTTCTTTTTTACACGTGATCACATGTGTGCTAATGCACACTGTATTTCCCCTCAGCTTCTTGTTTATTATATTTTTTGTGGTGGATTTCAGAAAAAGATCACACTCTATCATGAAGTGATAGACAGAGAAACAAACTATTGGAGCAGCAAACTGATCTGTTTTGCTCCTTGTATTGTTAGTATTCTCTCAGAGATTTCAATCACGTATTTGCATACAATTGAACCGATAATGGCTAAAACCAGCCTTTATGTTGTGGTCATTAAACTAGATATTAACTTTCATTATATAAATTGAACAACGATACAAAATAAAATATGGACAAATGGCTGTAATGTAGTTGACACTGCAGAAGCTGAAACACAACTTCTGTCTGGTTCCAGTACAGTTTTTAACCATTCCCAACCTTGCTGTTGTATATTTAAACATTAGTATTTATTTAGTTATAATTAGTTATTTGATGCTTAAAAATCACCCCCCTTTGTGAGGAGGGGACACTTTTATGTATACTTTTGATTGAATAAACAGTGCATTTAATGGATCTCTAAAAATATATTTTTGTGTGTAACAAAACAGCAAAATATACATGAAATAATATTTTATTTAATTAATCAAAATCCCTTCCCTGAACGTAGCATCAAGTGATATGCTTTAGTCATCAGCGTCGCTTATTGGACCAAAAGGTGAGAGACGTTTGGGGTCCGTGGGAAAATAGAAAACAAAATTACCACTGGCACAAATTAAAGCGCATCATTGCTATTCTAACGGAACAGGAGATCTGTAAAGGAAGCAGCCAAGCAGGCGGTTTATTTATTCCCGTGGACCATACACGCCCCCACACACAAACGCGCACACCATCACCTGCTAATGTAAAAACATCTTGCCAGGACGTAGCGTAGCCGAAACGTAGCGTTTTCTTGTTGGATTTTACAAAAGCTGGTCGGCTAGTAAGCTGACGGCGAGCCAGGCATGGACGACAAGTCATTCACCAAGGAGCTGGACGGATGGATCGAACAACTGAATGAGTGCAAACAGCTGACAGAGAATCAGGTCAAACTCCTCTGCGAGAAGGTAAGACGCCGCATGATGCTAGCAGACCGTTAGCCCTTACATCACCTGCATCTCCAGGCTGAGGAGGCTGACTGTGGCCTTGTTTTGAACTGAAGAAATACAGCTTGACTGTAGCTGCATTTATAGCGTGAATCATGTTGAGAAGATGGAGGAACATGTTTACCAAATGTTTTCCCAGGTAAAACCCACTAAAATGATTAGGCGCTGTATCTAAAAATAATAAACAGTCACAGTTTCATTTAAATTGGATTTATTTCTACACAGGAGACCTGTTCACCTGCATCTCCATGTGTTTTCTGCCTCTCTGTTTTAGGCTAAAGAGATTCTGACTAAAGAGTCCAACGTCCAGGAGGTGAGATGTCCAGTGACCGTCTGTGGAGATGTCCACGGACAGTTTCATGACCTTATGGAGCTTTTTAAGATAGGAGGCAGGTCTCCAGACACCAACTACCTCTTCATGGGAGACTATGTTGACAGAGGCTACTATTCTGTGGAGACTGTCTCACTCCTGGTTTCTCTTAAGGTACAAAAAACCCAAACAACTTTAATACATTTATTTGAAAGCAGAGGTATTATTTATAAATGATTTCTTCTTTTAATAGGTAAGATTCCCTGAACGGATCACAATCCTCAGAGGGAATCACGAGAGCAGACAGATCACACAAGTGTACGGTTTTTATGATGAGTGCTTAAGAAAATATGGAAATGCCAACGTATGGAAGTACTTCACAGACCTGTTTGACTATTTGCCGCTCACTGCACTCGTAGATAACCAGGTAAGGTTGTGCATCAAGATGTGGAGTAAGTACGGTACACATATCCAGTGCCTGGACTCTGATTTATTTCCTCTAATTTTATTTGAAGATTTTCTGCCTCCATGGAGGATTGTCTCCTTCAATAGACACACTGGAACATATCAGAGCGTTGGATCGCCTACAGGAGGTTCCACATGAGGTAAACGCTACATACAAACTCTAGATTTGTTTAAACTCAGCTCTTATGTTTGGGTTAAAATATGCTTTGCAGGTGTAGTTAATTACTTTGATTTGAAATATCCATGATTAAGTTCACTGGACATAGTTACAAAAGTAAAACTTTTCCATTTTAAATAAAGCATGTCTTTGTTTGAACAATAGAGAAAAAAACATTGATGTTTATTAACTCAATGTTTAGGGTCCGATGTGTGACTTGTTATGGTCAGACCCAGACGACCGTGGCGGATGGGGAATCTCACCCCGCGGTGCCGGATACACATTTGGGCAGGACATTTCTGAGACTTTCAATCATGCAAATGGCCTAACTTTGGTTTCAAGAGCCCACCAGCTGGTGATGGAGGTACTCTGACTTTGTTTATTTACTGACAATATTTCAGCATCTTTTCTTGGTTAAAAAAAAAAGATGTTCATCCTGAAATGTTTGTAGGCAGGGGTGGATCTATACTGTTCTTGTATATGGTGCCACCCCAGAAAAATTCTTGCCCCCTCTTTTGCCACCCCATAAATATTTCTCTAGATCCGCCCCAGTTTGTAGGCCATTTTAACTGTATTTAATTTAAAATAGTACAAATAAATTTTACATGGATTTTTTTTTTTCTGCTTAAAAAAAAATCAGCTCAATTTAAGCATCAATTTTACGGACAGTAAAATATTAAAGTTCCATGATAATATGGAGAGAAAATAAAAATTTATGAACAAGGTAAATAATTTATACAAATTAAGAAACAAAACATTGTTGTGCTCAGATTAATCAAAATATTCCCTTTTAAAGTTTATTGGCTCTGGCCCAAAAATAAGAAATGCCCACATCAGTGGTTTTGCATTAGAGACATTTAGTGATAGTTTGCATGTTTCAGGAGGAAAACTAAGTTAAAAAAAAAAAAGTTTGTACTCAATCATGATACTTTCTGAACATCTAGATGAGATTATAACTATCATAGAACAGAACACAGTGTAGATGAACTTCATAATCAGAATCAGTTTTTTCCGTTACTGAAGCGAACGGAGTTGTTAAAACAAGAGGAGATGCAGGATTGTTGCTCTGACAATGTGTGTGGTGCCTACTACAGCAGTAGTTTCCAAAGTTGGGCTTGGGACCGGTCATTTAGGTCATAAAACACTAAATAAGGAGTCTTACAAAGGTTTGCAGAAATCAGATGAATTTTAAAACGGCCTTAAATGCATTTAAAAAATAAAAAAATATATTAGTCAAAAATAGTTTAGAAATTATATAATAGTTGATATGGCTCTTTGTTAAGGCTTATTAGCAGTATGTCTACGCTCCAACCAACAATAGTTTGAGTCACAGGTCTCTGTGGCTTTATTTTTTAGGTCCAAATTTGAAAAGCTTGGGAACTTTTGTTGTACAGAATGTAACTAATCTCTTGATTTAGGGTTATAATTGGTGCCACGATCGCAACGTAGTGACAATCTTCAGTGCCCCAAACTACTGCTATCGTTGTGGAAACCAGGCAGCAATCATGGAACTGGACGACACGTTGAAGTACTCCTTGTAAGTACATTTTTAAAGCAATTTGGATTTAGAAGTTTTGTAAAAATCACTAAATCATACTCTTGATAAGGACTTTTGCTATTTATTTTTTTGTCTTTGTTTTAGCTTACAGTTTGACCCTGCACCACGCAGAGGAGAGCCCCACGTGACACGTCGTACCCCAGACTACTTCCTGTAAAGGTCACTGGTGAGGATGGAAACAGGGGAATGGAAACTACACAACCTGTGTGCCATATTCAGAATGAAATACAGATTTTCATATCTATCTTAACATCACTATCCTCCTAATTCTTAAGTAATCTGTGCATGTTTAACTTATAGGAACAGTGGTCACTTTGAACAGTACTGTTATAACACCTGCTGGTCTGTCAGGAAATGCTAAATAATTTAAATTAAGGTTGTTTAAAGATGTTAATGATCTGAGTGTTTAGTCATAAGCGCATAAGTGCATTTTTCATTTGGCATGGCCTCAAATTTAAATATTAAAACATGCATTGGATTTGATTTATTTTACTAAAGAAAGTTTTATTTTGTGAAAATATGTAATAGGTTTATAAGTCACAAGTGAGTATTTTTTTCTCTCTATTTAAGTTTTAAATTTTGATTACATGGCTGTTACAGATGTTTATATGGTTTTAGACTGAATAGATTTTATTGAGTTGATTCTCATAAGAGGTTATGTAATTTATTTAAGTCTGTAATTTTGGTATAAATTAATTTAAATGTGTAAAATATGAATGTTTTGCTCCATTACTATCTAAAAAAATAAAGACTAAAGTTGCTTTTCGAGTTTTATTCAGAATAACATAATCTCCTGCAGCTCTCCACAGTCACCGCTAGATGGAGACAAAGGCTGAAATGTACTGAAGATACATTCTGATGAAATAATCAGCAGAATGACGACTAGCCTGTTCGGGAGAGTGGCTGGTTTTATTTATATTTATTTGGTATATAATGAACTTTTGATGCCATTAGATTTCACCATAGCAATCAAAGACTCGTGTTTCATTCGTGTATTTTTTTTATTTTGGGATTTTATGAATAAAAAAAAATGTAATGTCCAGTTACCTTCTTAATAATTTGTTCGTTTTGCTTATTTTGTCAGTTTTCGTACCTAAAGTTGCATGTCTGAAAATGTTCACAAGTTTTAAGTCATTATTACTGACGTAAGTACCGTAGTTTTCGCAGCAATGCCGACGGATGTAGCCTCTTAAAATAAAGGCACGATTTAAGAAATCAAATGAACTAAACAATCCTTTCGTTTCTTTGAGTTTTTTTCCTGTTATTTTTAATACATATTAGAAGGGTTAAACAGCGATGTGTGTTTTCAGGGTCGTTTTGTGTGTGTAACAACTTGCATTCTATTGTGGTGACCTTTATTTTTGCGGGGCACTTCCGGTACTGGAGGACGTGGCTGTGGGGGCTTTGTGCGCGTGCTGTCGCTGCTGGTGCAGGGGAGATTAGCTGGCTGCAGCCTGTTGGGGACAGCTCTCTCTCAGACTCCCGGAGCTCTCGGTGTAAGTAAACCTGTTCGTTTATCGTTCGCGGCTCCGCCGGGAGGACGCGGCGTGTCTCGGCTCGGGCTGACGGACAGAACCCAGGCGGTTCGGCTCCTCCCGGCTGGAGAATCCTGCTGATACTAGTTGAATCTGGAGTCGCGCACAGCTGGAACAGATATACTGGGTTGGACAGATGTGCCTTTTTAGCTAATTAAAACGACTCGGTTTGCGTTGATTGGATATTTTGAATGTAGGAACATCTCCAGTCCAGCCTGAGTCCAGATTTGACTGGTCCACGTCGGGTTGGACAATGAAGCGAATCAGAGCTCCTCATGTTCTATGGCGTTTATTCGGTTCCAAAAGTCGGGCACGCGCATTTTGAGCGCGCGCACAGCACACCGAGCGCGCACACTAAACACCGCGCGTGCAAACGGGAGACGCGAGAGGAAAATTGGGACTTGCGAGTGAAAAATGACATCGTGAGAGTGCATTTGTGCACTGAGAGCGATCACACAGTATCTGTGAGCACTGACAATCAAACACAGCGCGCACATAAAGCCATCGAGCACGGCAGCGACGAGCCTGCGCTCGTCTCTCTCACTGCGCGCTCAGTTCCTTTTTCTGCTCGCTGTCTGTAGAAGACTTTTGAGACTCTGGAGGCGGGACCTGAGGCTGCTGAGCTGTGTCCTCTGATTGGTCAGTTTATGAACTCTACACCCCCTCCCTCCCTGGTCAGTACTCCGGTCCTCCTGTGGATTTTATAAGAGAAAAGTAGCTTCAAAATATGACTCAAGTTACCACTAGCGACATTAATCTCCATTAGCCTCTTCTTGTAGATTTATGAGAAAAAAATCTGGGTGCTACCGCAACAAACTGGTATAGATAGTTGAAGTTGTCACTCAGAAATATTAAACACACATATGCTGGTGAAGGTTCTCAGTCATCCAGGTCATTATAATCCAAAAAAGGGTTTTAAATAAAAAGAACCAAATATTCCAGTTGGCCTTTATTTAAAACCCTTTTTTGGATTAAACATATATATGTGTGTGTGTGTATGTATATATATATATATATATATATATATATATATATATGCATATATATACATATATATATACATATATATATGTATATATATGTATATATACATATATATATGTATATATATAAATTATATTTTTTGTGATACTGAATAAATATGCACTAAGACAGATATATTTTTTTACTTTATTTAAGTTAGGATACAACAATAAAAGTACATTTATTGCTCTGAAATGAAAAAACAACAACCAGTGACAGGGTTTTTTTAATAACATGAGTAAATAAAAAATATATACACAAATGTTTGTGTACACACACAGACAATCAAATGATTTTATTAGGAAATACCATATCTGGAGAATATTGTAGCTGTTTGTTAGCCTTATTGTTACAGGAGGTAGATATTTTATAGTAGATATTTTATATAATCATGCATTTCCTTTCTGAGAACACAGAAAAAGGTTTAGATTTACTTAATATAAAATCTGGATATTAAAAAGTTGAATACAAAGTAATAATGGTTCTGTTTTTTCCATCTATAATGAATGAAATGACATCCTTAAAAATGTTGAACAATTTCCATCAATGTTGTTGTCCAAAATAACTCCTCGCCACATTTTACCACTGTGTTCACATGTGACCCTAAACAGATGAAGGGATGTCTCTGGATGCATGTTACTAAAAGTACATGCGTTTTCAATATATCTACCTTTTAATTTAGCAAGAAATTACTTTACTGGATAACACTGATCAAGAATCATAAAGGTGACAGTTATTAGGAATACATTGCAAATGCTTCTTTTATATTTGAAGGCTAAAGATGAAAACGTTCCAACAGAAGTGTCAGGATGAAGCAGAGGCAGCAGCGTAGCAGAACATGAAGGGTGAAGCTCTGTCACCAGATCACCTGTAGGAGGAGCATAGGAAACAATCACATACTGTTTGGGGCTCACTGGCATCTTTAAGATATTCTTATTGACTTATCAATATGATGTCATTCTTGAACTAATTAAAAAAATATTCATTTATTTTGTAAATCACATCCTGTTTGTTCCAAATGACAAATTTAGTTTGAGAGAAAAAAATTTGTAAATAAGAGACGAGGGCAATAATGTTTATAGGACAGTTTGAGAAAGAAACTGGGATCCGCTCAATACTATAATTACTGTAATAGTTACTATTATAATTAGTATAATTACACAGAAAAAAAACACATTTTAAGTCACCAATTTGATTCAACTTGATTAGGAATAAAATGCCAAAATGAGGAGAGATTTTTTACTCTCTGTTTTACCTAATCAATCTTGAACATATTTTTTTTATTATTTAAAAAGGTTTATTTCATTCAAAAAATAAAAAATCTTGAACATATTTTTTTTATTATTTAAAAAGGTTTATTTCATTCAAAAAATAAAAAAAATAAATCAAAATGTACATCACATTAAATTAGAATGAAAAGGAACAGATAGAAGAAATAATCTTATAATTTCTGCCCCTTTTGACACAAAAAATAAAATACATTCTTACTTTGAGTTTTCAGACACACAGATGCAACACCATCCTGCTCTAATTTTCACATTTGATCAAAAACAAATAAAACACAATTATTTTACATTCTGATAATGACATATTAAACTAAATGTGATGCGTATTTTAAATATATGTAGTGATTTTGCTTGTTTCAATTCCCTGTTGAGGTCGTTCCACAGTTTCACACCCTTCACAGAAATACAACGTTCCCTAATTGTTGTTCTAAATCTAAACCTTTTAAAGACATCAGTTCCTTTTAGCATGTAGACACTTATTCTCTTTACAGACATTTTTTGAATATTTATTGGTAAAGTATTTGTATTTGCTTTATACATTATTTGTAATATTTTCCAATCCACCAAGTCATGAAATTTCAGTATTTTATCTTTAATGAATAATGGATTCGAGGGATCTCTACTATGATTATTATTAATAATTCTCAATGCTCTTTTTTGTAAAATAAACAGAGGTTGTGTGTGGGTTTTGTATACTGATCCCCAGGTTTCTACACAATAAGTTAAGTAAGGTACTATCAGTGAGTTGTTTAATGTTAACAAACCAGAACTATTCAACTAAAACTTGACCCTATGTAATACTGCTATGGCTTTGGAGATTTTTGGAAATATTTAATGAACTGAAGTCAAAATAATAAAGTCCTCCCTTGTTAGAGGTGTTCATTAAGACAGACGTTCTAACATGGGTTTTGTTCTTAAACTTACAGAGCATGTGATCGGTGTCTTTATGGTGTTTTGTCCACATCTATTCAGACAGCAGTGTGAGTGAGTCTGGAGATGTCCTCTGCTTTAGAATGT
>SSNR01000191.1:109310-238242 GCA_006937965.1 Callopanchax toddi
GACAGGTGTTACTAAGGTTTTTGTACTGTATACCCAGATGACTTAAAAAAAACTTTGGTTACAATAAAATCTGTAAACAACACATTGAGGTGTTGAAAAATGCAAGCTGTACAGAATCTAAAAAGTACCTTAAAAGAGACTGCAGTGAAACCTGGACCATCGGAGAACCATCATTGTCTGGCTGGAATTCATGACTACAAGACTGGTCTTCTTTGAGAAACTGCTTCATGAACCTGTAAGGAGAGAAAAATAGAGAGAAACATCTTGAAGAGTTGGGTGGAGGGGAATCTGGAAGTGGTGGTGGAGTAGTGTCCAGTCCATAATAACAGCAGCATCATGGTTACAGTGGTGCTCTGCCCACACAGGAATATTCTGCCTTTGCAGTGTCCACTGATGGGTGGTCCTCAAAGACAACCTACACAATAAAATCAATAGTTATTCACCATTTAGTGCACAACTTTAAGATATAAGATATGAGGAAGCTGAGACCAGATTTATTAGATGTAATAATGTTAATCTGCATGTAATAATTACATTTTAAAAAATCAATCACTGTAGTTCCTGTATTTGCCGTGATCACCGTCTGTCTCAGTTTACTCACTCTTTAATATATACTGATCATCATAACAGGGAACAAAATAAAAGCTTTCCCACCACTGGGAAAAACATCTGAATTATAGTTAATCATCATAAAAGAATAGATCACTTTGCAACCAGTTTCTGGGATTTTAATAAAAAATAAGGCTTATATTTTATCTGTTATTTAACAACAAAATTACTTTAAAAATCCTACAGCATGTTGTTAGATTAACTAGTGTTTTCTTCCTAAATCACAGTAAAACAGCTGTTAGCTGCTACTAGCTGTTAGTAGATGTGTTGCATTCAGTGCTCATATTAATAACAGGCTTCACACCAGCTGAGTTTTTTCAGTTGTCAGTGACTGATCACACTAGCCTGGTAAATCAGACAATATATGTGAATATATGAAAGTCTGCAGAGCAGAACTGACGGTCTAGTTCACTAGGCTATGATCACACAGCAGGGTTAGCGGTTAGCTATGCAGCTATCTGCAGTCAGAAGCTCAGCAACACAACGTGCACTGCACACCAAGCTGTTTTTAAATAAACCCAGCATAGAATCATCAAATCCCCTTAACATGAACATGATAGAGACGTTGAGTCTTTAAAAATAATCACTGAATCATTTCGAAAATGATTATAAAGTTTTAAAAATGGCTAGGAATGCTAGCGATTCTGCTAGCTAGCTAATAGCTAAGGACATTGTTTACCTACCTCGTTGTCGATGTAAATTGATACAACTTGAATCATCTCTCCTTCTGCTTCTCGGGGAAGGACTTTCCAGTTGTACAATGTGATTAATGTCGCTGGTGGTAACTTGAGTCATATTTTGAAGCTACTTTTCTCTTATAAAATCCACAGGAGGACCGGAGTACTGACCAGGGAGGGAGGGGGTGTAGAGTTCATAAACTGACCAATCAGAGGACACAGCTCAGCAGCCTCAGGTCCCGCCTCCAGAGTCTCAAAAGTCTTCTACAGACAGCGAGCAGAAAAAGGAACTGAGCGCGCAGTGAGAGAGACGAGCGCAGGCTCGTCGCTGCCGCGTGCTCGATGGCTTTATGTGCGCGCTGTGTTTGATTGTCAGTGCTCACAGATACTGTGTGATCGCTCTCAGTGCACAAATGCACTCTCACGATGTCATTTTTCACTCGCAAGTCCCAATTTTCCTCTCGCGTCTCCCGTTTGCACGCGCGGTGTTTAGTGTGCGCGCTCGGTGTGCTGTGCGCGCGCTCAAAATGCGCGTGCCCGACTTTTGGAACCGAATAAACGCCATAATGTTCACCCTGTGTTCAGAGCTGCCAGCTTGACACCAGCCTGCCTGCCTCACTGGATGTTCGGGTGTTAAACCATTTCTCTCCATGTTGCCTAAGCTTAATGTTTGAATAATTTTGTTTTTAATTTATTTGCGGCTTTACCAGGTCAATGTGTAGCCACCCAGGCTGCTGTTGATTGGCTGAGAGTGAAAGCAGCAGATCAAAGGCCAGGGCTGTCCAAAGTTCAAACCTCTCATATCTCGTTTATTTATTTATTTAGCATCTCGCTAATTATATTATTTTGACTTTGTTGACATATTGTCCAGACCAGAGATTTTAAGGTTCTTTTCTTGTGTCTCGTGACATCCTCATTGAGTATAATTCAATTTAAAGAGGCAGTATGACTTCACAGAAGCCATCTTTGAGATTCTTGCAGCTGAATGTCACACATGGACTTGGTGTTCCTCTGTAGTGTCCTTATCCCTATGGACACTCTCAGGTTTAAAAATAAAACCTGATCAGACACCTACATGGAGGGATGCTGCAGTACAGGTGGTGTGTTGGTAGAGATAACACTTTACATTTATTTACAGTAGATACATGCCTTCAATTCTTAACACAAGCTGTGTTTTTGAGGCTGTGTGTGTGCGCGCGCGCATAGCAGGGCTTTAATTTAGCACTTGACAACCCTTGTGCTATGTCAGGCCATCGCCATAGCAACATTATTCTGAATGGCCAAAGAAAGGAGCATTGTCCTCCTCCCCTGAATTGTGTCTGCTGAGTATTTTTTCCCAAACGTTTGTCTCATTGTGTCTGTTTCTGGGGGTTTTATTCTCTTACACCTCTCCAGACAAACATGGCAGTAGAACTTTCAACTTCCATCAACATCAAGGAGCCCCGATGGGACCAGAGCACATTTGTGGGTCGAGCCAAGCACTTCTTCACCGTCACAGATCCCAGGAACGTCCTCCTGACCAACGAACAGCTCGCACATGCACACAAAATCATCACCGACTACAGGTAAATCAGCGTTCACCTGCAACAGAAGACATGATAGATCTGCATATAATAAACGTCTCCTGTTTTGCAGGAAAGGAATCGTGTCTCCGGGGCTGACGGAGGACGAACTGTGGAAAGCCAAATATGTTTTCGACTCCGCTTTTCATCCTGACACTGGTGAGAAGATGATCCTGATCGGACGCATGTCGGCGCAGGTTCCCATGAACATGACGATCACCGGATGCATGATGACGTTTTATAAGTAAGATCTGAACTCGGGGATGCTAAAGACTCGGGGCGCTCTGGCTCTTCTTAGGGGAACGCTGCTGATGGTTTCTGTCGATCTTTCAGGACGACTCCGGCCGTGTTGTTCTGGCAGTGGATCAATCAGTCTTTCAATGCAATAGTCAACTATACCAACAGGAGCGGCGATGCTCCGATCACAGTCAGGTGGGAGACGGATTCTAGAGCTTTGACTGTATTAACCCTTTAATTCAGCAGGTCCCGTGTGTCTGATGTGTTGGGTGATCTTCTTTGTTTGCAGTCAGCTTGGCACAGCTTATGTGTCTGCCACCACGGGGGCAGTTGTCACCGCTCTAGGTCTAAACGCACTAACAAAGGTATAAGTCCATCTAATCGCATCCCGCAGCTCGTTTTAATGACTCTGCTGACGACACAAAAACACACCATGTTCTTTTTAGATTGTGCTCAGCATGTTGACCTGCTCACTGTTAACAATTTAATTTCAGATCCTTCTACTTTTCAAAACACCTTCAGACTGTTTTTAAATAGTTTTGTTGTTTTACACCAGAGTAAACTGAGTCCTTTCTTCCCTCCTGTTGTAGCACGTCTCCCCTCTGATTGGACGGTTCGTTCCGTTTGCTGCTGTAGCTGCTGCTAACTGTATCAACATCCCGCTGATGAGACAGAGGTAACGGCACACAGACATGATGCTTACCAAAAAAATCCAGCTGCCTTAATCTGAACCCACTGGGATTACCATGACCTTGATGATTGAGAACCTTCACCAGCATACATGATGGTTATTTGGCTTGTTGAAGGTTTCCTCACAGAGTATGTTTTGGCTTTAAGGGCAGTTAACAAGAAACAAAGGTTTTAAGTTCAGATATTTCTAAATTGCATCAGTTTTCAGCAAAATAGAGTTTGGCGTATTAAATCTGTTTTCTGTCGTACAGCGTTGCATGAAAATTTATGAAACTCTTTTATATTCACCTTTAAAAAGAAACTAGACAACAAAAATGCAAAAAAAATAAGCCAAAACATCATAAATGACCATTTATTAGGAAAGAAGATCCTCATCTTGTATTGTTTCTGTTGAAAATCAGCTTACAGACTGACAGGTTCTTAAATGTGATGAGGAAAAATGAGGATCCTTGTCAGGACAAAGTTTCTGAGACCTGTCGTCTTCCTGTGAAGGAAGAATTTTGCCCCCCTATATCTCTGCTCTGCTTTTTAAAAACTCACTCCCCAGCCCCCACCTTAGTTCTCCTCTTTATTGCAAATCATACTCACAGAATCATTTCTGCAGCTGTGTTCTTATCTTTGGTGAAGACTGGCATTTTTCAACCTTGATGGCGCCAGGCAGGAAGACACAGGCCCATTTGCTCTCACTGTCAGCATGACATATTCAGACTCTGCATTCTAGCCTGATTTCACCATTTTGCCCTGTTTTAACAACTTTTACCCATGTATTTGATGTTTTAAAGACCAAAAAACCCTCAACCTGTATCCCGAAAATGTTCTGTTCTAATTCAGAGCTGTCTGAAATCATCGGTGACAACAAGCCGTCACATCACATATCGAACCAAACGGGTTTCAGAGAATAAATGTGTAAATCAGTGTTTTTGTCCTGAAACCTGTTTTATTTATGCTAAAAATTACACAAATGTGTCACAAAGATCAGAGTTTGGTTGCTGTTCTGAAGGATTAGTAAAATACCTATTCATCTTATTATAATCATTAGGTATTTTACACAGGCAAAAACATTATCTACCACCTTTAGCTTTTCTGCAGTAGGCAATTCATTTCTAATCCTGGAATATTAAATAAATTGTCCCTCAAAGATCAATTATCTCTGGTCATTTCCTTAATAAATAACTGGCCAAATTCATTTGTAAAGTCAGATTTTATTTTTGCACAAACCAAACGTAACAAAGATTTACATTTCATCTTGTTATATTGCTGTCATATTGATCAACTTTGCTCTAAAGATTTATTTTCTCCTGCGACACAAATTCTTTTCTGTATTTTATTGGATTTTCTTGTTTATTTTTAATCACTTTCTACGTGAATGTTTTGCACTGCATTCCATCTTTTTGCATTTTCTAATTTAATTTGAATTAATTTCACTTTTCATCTTCAGAGAGCTTCAACACGGGATTCCTATAACAGATGAAAATGACAACAGGTTAGGGGAGTCGACGAAAGCTGCACAGCAGGCCATCTCTCAGGTCGTGGTCTCCAGGATCCTCATGGCTTCTCCAGGAATGGGTACACTAATATTTGTCATCTTAAAATTTAATAAATGAATAAATTCCTTCTTTATTGTTTTTAAAGTTTGACTTGCATTCATTAAGTGGATTAAGTGATGTCTGGACACATGTCTGTGTCTTTCCAGCTATCCCTCCATTTTTAATGAATCATCTTGAAAAGAAGGCTTTTCTGAAGGTAGGTGTGTTTCTGAACGTAAGCCTTGATGGTGGATCAGAAGCTCTTGCTGTGGGAACCAGTTGGACCTCTTTTTAGAGATCACATATCGGAGAACAGACCAGCACTGAGCCTGGTCTAGTTTGGGAGTTCACCGCTGCCTTTGTGTGCCTCATTCCTTTTTCTGCCTCGTCTTTTCAGCGGTTCCCATGGATGAGTGCACCTATTCAAGTCAGCCTGGTGGGATTCTGGTGAGTCGTCAGAGATGGTCCACCTGATAAACCCTCGTCAGCAAGTCCTCTTGGATTTCAGCATGATCGTTTATTTTTTAGACGATTAATAATGACTGACGTGTCGCTTTTGTTTTTGCTTTTTAGCCTGGTGTTTGCCACTCCTCTGTGCTGTGCATTGTTCCCCCAGAAGAGGTGAGTCAAAAACCTGATCCAGAGATAATGATCAGAACTTGATCCTGACCTTTTAACACCTCCTGCTCTCCTTCCTCTCCACTTGATTCCAGCTCCATGTCAGTCAGCCGCTTGGAGCCAGAGCTGCAGGAGAAAATCCGGGCGAGCCACCCGGGTGTGGATAGGGTCTACTTCAACAAAGGGCTATGAGTGTTCAGGCCCCCCCCCCATCCCATCTTTCAGCACTGCCATAACTCAGCTGCAGGCTTGGCCCTCACCTCCCAGCCTGCCCACCTCATTCAGTGTGCCAAAGTTAAGTTTGTTTTTCTTCCATTTCCACCCTTCAGACTGATCTGAGGACTCCCTTTCACAGTCGGTGTTTTTGTTTTAAAAAATCTAGGTCCGATTTTTATGGAAACCTGTGAGAGAAGATTTTCTCCACCTTGATTGGATGAAAAGTTTCTCATGACAGCTGCATCATGGCCTGTATCAGATTGCAGTGCACCGTCTTCTGTTTGTTTTTAATTCAGTGACTTGATCATATTCTGCCATTAAAACCACTGTCACTTTAACAGGCAGTTTTTTAAAAACTAATTATATTTTTATTTTCTATGACTCAGCACTTCTTACATTTGCCAAATCTCTACTCGCACGTTTTAAACCGTTTCAAGGAGTATTTGAACTTGAAGGGAGTTCATTTTGCCAAATAAGTGACACTAAAGAAGCCTCTTGACATCTAATCAAAAGAAACAAAACTCAAGGGACCTGTCCTGTAAAATGTGATGGTGGCTGCTTACTGATGGTCCAACATGGTGCTATGCTTAACAATCAGTGTTTAGCGTATTATTTATTCTGCATGCCAGACATGCATGAACAAACTACTCCTCATATAAGCATTGTAGATCTAACCCCGGTCTCTCTAAAGACTGAATGGTCTCTACATTTCAGTCAAACACACTGGTTCTCTTAACAAATCTTCAATAATTCATCTGTGATCACTGTCATTTCCAAAAGTGTAATTAATGCTGCATAAATCATCACAGAGGTTTATTCTGATTGTGTTTGTGATGATTGTTTTAGGCAAAATGTCCAAATTAGTCATACAGTCAGCTATTTGTCAGTGGACGGATGCAAACAGACAGATCTACAGTTATGGTGAAAAGAAAGTACACCTTTCAAATTTAGAGCTTTATAAAAGCTGGTAGGGATGTCCCGATACAACTTTTTCACTTCCGATACGATACCGATATTGCAGCCTTTAATATTGACCGATACCGATATCAATCCGATATAATATCAGCATGAATCATACATGCTTTTACCTATTTTATAGGGTGGAATTTTTGCAAGGACTGATCAAGTGATATTTCTATCCCACAAAAAATAGTACAAACAAAATAAACATAACTCTAATAACAAGCAGAAAACTAATAGTAGTTGGTTAACTAAAAAGATGACTACAATTCCTGCTTATAAGACAAACTGCTGATATCGGAGATTTTTGATGCAGTCCGATATAATCCGATACAGGTTTTTTGGGGGCCAATATCCGATAGTCCGATATCGGTATCGGGACATCCCTAAAAGCTGGTCCTATTTTCTACTGGTTTTAAAATGATTCACATCTGACCTTAAGTGTTTAAAAACACAACGGATTCAAATTTAAATGGATTCAAATTCACAAATTATTTATTATTCCCAAAAGGAAATCAGATTTAGATTTTAGATAGACATCGTGTTGATAGGTTCCACCATTTTTAACATTTATTAAACAAAAATGAAGCCAAAATTGAAAACTTCACTGTTGCAGATTCCCTGGGATTTTGGAAAAGTCTCAGTCAGGTGCTGCTGATCAGATGTATTGATTAACTGATCATCAGTCAGTGTGAGCTCCTCTATAAAGGCAGGTGTTTTGCTTACTCTGGAGCATACAGGCGTGTGTTAACACAACGCCAGTGAGGAAAGACATCAGCAATGATCTGATCAATGACCTGCAGAAACTAATGTCTGCAAAGCTCAATGAACTGGAGCAGCAAGGTAAAGAAGAGCAGGACAAAGTTCCTCCAAAACGATGTGAGATACTGATTAAGTCAGAAAACATTCAGAGCTACTGTTTGGAGGAGTCGTTCTACAAGCTGGTGACTCATGGTGTGGACTTTAGTTCTCACACAGCTTTTCTATTTTAGCTGTTTTTGTTTAATAAACAGTGACGTGGTGGAATCTGTTGTTTTGCAAACTCGAGGTTAGAATGGATCATTTTTATTACATCCTGATTGAGGGTAATGTTTGTTTTTAAATCATGGATATACACGTATATAAAATCAGACCTTTCCCTTTATAAATGCATCCTGGTGTCTGAACTTTTTAACATGATGGTGACACATTCCTAGTGCAAACATCTGCAGCCTCCTGCTTTGTGTTTATTCATATTTCTGTGTAACAGTTGCAGTTACACAAGCGTGCACACTATCAGGGTTCAGACCTGGTGAGCAGATAGAGCAGACGCAGCCTGATGTTGTGATGTTTCTCATTTTGCTGCAGAGGGCTGTATCCAGCTGTATTTAGACACAGTCGGTGGTGTGAACTTGATTGTTGTTCCCAACTCTACTGCTTTAATCCTGCAGTGTTTATTCTTGTTCTGCTGGTGCATAAAACAGTAATTTCACACCAGAGAGTCCAGTGTGTTAGTCTTATTGTTAAACACATTCAAATCAGGGATGAGAGTCACACATTTTGAATTTTAGCATGACTTTAAACATATAAAAGGACCAAGTTCTCTGAAATTGTAATACTTTTTTTTAATTATTGGGAAAACTGTCTTTCAGATCCATCAGATGCTCGTGATTTTCATTCATTTCCCCTGCATCCTTTGCTTCAAACATGGTGTTTAATAATTCTGTGATGTTTAATGTTGAAAAGCTGTAATCTCCTCATGTATCTTGTTGTAAAAGTTGCTTTAGATTGTCGGTGTTTCCAGGAAGATGTGCTGGTTCAGAGTGAAGTTTGTTCTTGTGTTTGAGGTCACTGAATGTAGCGTTTTCCAGTTCCAGGTGTTTACGGTGTGTCGGCGTAGAAAAGCACAGTGTTTTAACACATGAAAAATGCTGCATTTTTAAAACTTGAGTTTCCTGGCCACAATTTTAATTTTTTTACCTTGATCAGCAAGGGAAAGAAGAAAAATACTTCCTGTTTGGAAGAAATAGTTTCGTTCTTGATCTATAGCTGCCTCTGAGAAAATCTCCTGATAAACATTTCACTTCCTGATAAAAAATACTCAGCTTAAAGAGATAGAAATGGATGAGGACTTTACAGCTTGCATTGATTGAAAGGAATATTTTTAAATACTGTGACAAAAAACCTGTATTTGTTTTGCAGTATTCTGGGGTGTGTAATGTTAAAGATTAAATAAAGTTTATTTAATCTGCAGCTGGTGTTTGTTGATCTGCTCAAGACTGCCACCATGTGGTCACGAAGAAACACAACAGGGTTATGTTGCAAACACTTTATTCAAAGGCACACAATGTTCAGAAGAACAATGAAAGATAAACAGACTGCACACAGACCTGAAGCCCTATTGATGTTTTTATCAAACGCCGCAGATTCAGATGCAAAACAACCATAGTGACTTCCTGCCAACATTCTGACTTAATAAAAACATCTATAAAAACATAACTCAGCATATTTAAGTGATTTGTGTCTACTCACACTTTGCTTTGATTGTACTAAGGGTTTTTGTTGTTTGGTCAACCTATTGGAAAACTGCTTGTGTTTCTTCAAGCTCTGGGTTAAAGAGTTTGATCAAGTGCATTAGCATAAATTCTTCAAATAAAAAAAACAAACAATAGATGACAGATCTGCACCACTACGCTTCATAAACATTAACACCGTATTTTAACAACTGTAACCATTAACAGGACATGAATGCATTCAGTTTGGCCTTTTCAAGGCTTAAATATCTGCAACAGGCTAAGTCATTTCAAGCACGTCATCCATAATAACTTCTTAGTTATAAAAATGTTCCCATAAATTGCAGAAACCAGACCTTCAGCGCGACCTTTGTTCACACTAAGTGAACATAGAGTTCAGGAAAAGCCTCTGTACAGTGCTATCTTTGGAATGTGTTGACCTCTGTCAACGTAACGTCTCAATTGGCACTTGGGTAACAACGTTTAGCTCACTCCACAGAGATTTATGATTACTGCTTGTTACAAGGCTGCTTTTTATCCCATTTAATACACATTTTGCAGGATCAACAATTAAAATCTCAATTAAATCCTTCACATGAAAGGGTACACAGACAAAAGTAGATAAATAACATTATAAATAGTATAATTGAACGTCAGTGTTATAATTTCCACCTTGAGGAAATGTAGTTAAAAGTCTTTAGTGTCCACGTGGACACCAAAGTGTTTAAGTGTCTTTGGACTGATGGTAATGATTGTAAAGTTGAAACTTTTCTGCTCAAATGGATGGACCAATACTTGGTGTAACCATTTTATCTTAAAAAGTCCAACCTTAAACCAGTGACTGTCTCTTTCTGCGTACAGCTCTCAGCTGTGGACTCCATGTAATCAGCAGATCTCCTCACACAGCGTCTCCTCCACCAGCAGCGAGTGTTTGTCGGGCTCGATGAGCACCAGACTGTTCAGCGAATGTTTGTCGGAGCGCAGGGAGTTGATCGAGGCTCGGCTGTAGTTCACGAAGCGATCCAGCAAGCTGAGTTTGGGGGAGGGCCGACGCATATCTCCCATGCCGATGTGAACGCTGACATCAGACAGGCTGCCCTGCTGTCTGACGTTACCGAATTTGGCCTCCAGCTTCTCAGCAGAAGGCTTAGTGTAACTACACAAAGACAAGGAGACAGTAAAGATTAACACCACAAACAGGTGCACAAAGGGCATCAGGAAACATTTAAATATCTCATTACCATTTGAGTAGAAGAGAGGACAAAACGACAGAGACTGAGGACAACGCCATAGCAGCAGAGCCCATCCACGGCTGTAACACCAGACCAAAAGGAAGGAACACACCTGGGAAAACACAACAGTGATTAGCATATGATATATTAAATAAACCTTCAAATATTTTTGTAGAACTTACCGGCAGCAATAGGAATTCCAACAAGGTTGTAAATAAGAGCAAAGATAAAGTTGATCCTTATCCTCTTCACAGTCTTTTTAGAGAGGTCAATACTGCCGACTACATCCAGCAAATCGTTCTGTGAACACAGAGAAAATAAGAAGCACTGACACTCATGGCACGCCATGAGGTGGAAAAGGACCTGAACTTGGAAATACCATTCTAGCTCAGATACTGACAGGCCTACCCAGTTTCTTAGCCAGGAGCTAAAGCCAATCAAGCTAAAATAACAGGCTGGAGTCAGAACAGAGAGGAAGCTGAGGGAGAGATGCTAAACCTAACCTGACTGACTTTATCTAAAAATAAGGACAGAAAGTTTTCAGTCTCCATCTAAGCAAACAGACAAAAGAGAAGAGAGTTTAATTAGCATGCTGCCTCATCTCGTGTTCTGCTTTTGTGTTGCAGGGTGTATTTGATGCTCCTATTATTCAGGACACACACTTTTTACCTCAATAAGGACATTTTAAGTTATATTGTTTTACCCTGATCAACACTACATCTGCTGCTTCAATGGCCACATCTGTCCCGGTTCCTATGGCGATGCCGATGTCAGCCATGGCCAGAGCAGGTGAGTCGTTGACCCCATCCCCCACCATGGCGACTCTTTTTCCAGCCTGCTGCAGCTGCTCCACTTTAGCCACCTTGTGTGACGGCAGCACCTCAGCAAACACCTTCCTGATGCCAACCTGTTAGAAAAGAAACCAAAGATGGTGAAATAATTTCTAATTATTCCAAATAAATGGTTTAATTGGACAAAATTAAATATTTTTTACATTTGTAAAAATGCTGTTAAGGTGTTTTTCATATACATGTTTTATTTATTTTTTACCTGAGCAGCAATGGCCCGAGCTGTCTTGCTGTTGTCTCCAGTCATCAGAACAACTTCCAGCCCCATACTTGTCAGAGTGTCGACAGCCAGCTTGGCCTCAGGTTTCACTGTGTCAGCTATGGCTATCATTGCACACAACTCATCTTTGAACCAAAAAAAGACCCAACATATAATAAGTGTGATTTCTTGACATATTTTCTTCTAGAAGAACACTACTTTCAATATAGTTGTAAACATTACTCACTGTCTACAGCTACTAGAACAGCAGTACGCCCCCTGCGCTCGTGCTCCATCATGGCTTCATCAACGTCTCGTCTGATCTGCAGGCAGTTTCTCTTCATCCACTCCCTGTTACCGATCAGGACTACATACGTGGCTGTTTGAACCAAACCTGCACACAACAAACAAACACAATCAAGGATTTTAATGGAAAGTTACTGTATCAGACAACAGTTTAACCCCAAGCCTCTCTCTACATACTTAGAGGCTGTGGGTCCATGATGAGAGGATGGGAGCTGGTGGATGTCCGAGTGTCACTGATCTGCACGAGGACGCTGTTCCGCTGGTTGTTGTCCTCACTGTCACTGTCCACCTGCTTCTGCAGCATCTCCGTGTTGCTGACCTGACATCTAATGCCGCAGCCCGGCACTGCCTGGAAGTCGGTGCACGTGCCAAGAGACTCCGTGTTGAGCTCCTGCATGTAAGGAATAATGGGTTTGAAATCTAAGGTGAAAGGCACTTGACCCTGATTTGGAAAAAAAAAGGCAGCATGCCACTGACCTGTTTACAATATTTGGTGATAGCTGCTCCTAAAGGATGCTCACTGTTGTTCTCAGCTGTACCAACGATGGCCAGCAGGCGGGAGCGAGGCATGTTATTTCCCTCGACAACTATCTTGACCTGGACAACCTTTGGAGCACCGTATGTGATGGTTCCTGTCTTGTCAAAAACCACTGACTGGACCTGCATGTAACAGAAAAATAAACTAAATAAAACAAGACTCTCTAAATGATTTTTAAAATTCTAAATGCACTGATATTCACATAAAAGTGTTTAGCATCATCCTTGGTGTGTTTAGCTTGCTACATAAAATGTTAGAGTCATCACTAACACACCTTATGTGCCATCTCAAGTGGCTCTCCTCCCTTTATCAGAATACCATTTTGGGCTCCGACACCTGTGCCCACCATGACAGCTGTCGGGGTTGCCAAGCCAAGAGAGCAGGGGCAGGCGATGCACAACACAGTAATGGAGGCTTGGAAAGCGAACCGAATCACTGCTTCAGCTCTTGAAATGCTTTTATCGTAACCCTGCAGAGAGGAAAAAGGCTTTCCTTTTATCACACAGCAATTAGTTTCACCTTCAAGATAGAAAAAGTGCAACAAAAACACATGAAATGACAACACAGACTGTCAAAAGAATAATCATTTCCTGCTATAATGAGGAACCCATATCAGTAAGATATAAAGAATAAGAAAAGGAACTCACAGGAAAGATATTCTCCACAAGAGTGAAGTCTAAAAACCCAATGATGATCCAGGCGATCAGTGTGAGTACAGAAATACCAACAATAAAGGGTACAAAGTAGCCACTGATCTTATCTGCATACTGTTGGATAGGAGCCTAAAAAATAACAAATAATTCATTAATTTACATTTTGTTACGCTCAAAGATTGTGAAAAACAGATTTGAAATCACAAAAACCACCTTTGAAGTCTGAGCTTCCTCCACGAGTTTAACAATCTGAGACAGCGTGGTGTCCATCCCAACGTGAGTCGCACTGACGAGCAGAGATCCGTTCTGGTTTATAGAACCAGCGATCACCGAGCTCCCGGGCTTTTTAGTAACAGGCATGGCTTCACCTGGAGTTACAGGACAACAACTAGTCAGAAAAACAAACTAGTTAAGGAAAAAGAAACAGGAACACCATGTCTGGAGCAAACGCAAAGCTCCAATAAAACCCAAAGTAGGGATAAAAGTATTGACTACATGTATTAAAGCTAGTGGTGGTCAACATTTTCTTAATAAACCAGTTTGAAAATCATCACAACAAAGAGACAACAGGTTTAGGGGGAGTCAAGTGTACAAACATTAACACAAAACAGGAACCAACCTGTGATGAGAGACTCGTCGGCCATCGAGTGTCCCTCAAGGACCCTTCCATCTACTGGAAACTTCCCTCCAGGGACGACTTTCACCACGTCACCTCTCTGCACCAGCTCAACATCCATCTGCTCCTCACTAAGGCATAAATGTCAATCAAAGTGATTTGCAGCATTATTATGACTAATCCTAAAAATCTGTACAAACGCAACAAAATTAGACCTGTATTTCAGCTACATTAGCTCAGGTTCTAATACTAACAGCTTAATTTTTTTTAATGCATTTTTAGTGTTTAGACGTGTTTTGATCTTAATCCAAATGTTGATGTGAATGACTGTGTTTAAGTGGGTACAGAAACAAAACGTACCTGAGAATAGAGTTATCACTACCAAGGGTGACGACTGTTGCCTCAGTAGCTTGTAAAGACATCAGTTTGGACAAGGCCTCAGATGTTTTACTCTAAAAGGAGGAAATAAAGAAATTTAAAATGATGGGATTTAAAAAATAAACTGTGACAAACAGAACTCAGTAAATATTTTGAGGTAAACCTTAGCAATCTGCTCCAGCCAGCGTCCCAGTGAGATAAAGACAAAGAGCATCGGAGGTGTGTCAAAGAAAGTGATGGGGTTGATTTTTGCTCTCTCTGCCATGGCCACTATTAGAATAACTAGGGAGTAGCTGAAGGCTATGGTAGTGGCCAGAACAATTAGCACATCCATGTTGGCAGACTTGTGTTTTAACGCTTTGTAGGCTTGAATGTAGAAGTAACGACCTCCGATAACCTAAGAAGAAAAACAAGATGATTTACTGTAAATCCGTTTACCACAGCCCTACTAAAGTGTCACATTTCCTGGGAGTGTGTTTAATCCCTGTGATTTACCTGCACAGGCACACAAAAAATAAAGGAGAGGAGGTTCATGATGGAGAGGCCTGGGAGCAGCTGTCTCTCCAGGAACATGGAGGAGTGGTAATGGTTTCGGTCCTCCGTTGTAGCGTTATGATGATGAGAAACATTCATCTGGTGGTCCATAATCATCATGTAGATCATCATGCCCATCACAGGAATGCAGAAAAACAAACTCACAAAAAAGGATTTCCTCCACCTTAAGACACAAAGACATTTGTAAATAGAGGATGATCATCTGTCAGGTCCTAAATGGCCAAAAAATAACTATGTTCCATTCAATGTTACATTTAAATACTGACTTAAATTAGGAATGGGGACACTATCCCACTTCTACAAGCAAACATTTTCCCATAACAGTAACCCATTACAAATCAAAAAGATGTCCCAGTAGTTCAAACACAAGTTTATTATAAAAGCATACAGTATATAGCTATGAAGTAATAAATCATAAACCTGTAAAAAAAGAAAAGAGAAGCTCACTGTCGTATCTCTTTGCTGTGGTCCAGGTGGCTGGCAGTCCGGTCTCTTCTTACTAAAGACCCCTCATATCCCAGTTTCTACAAACAACAAACATGAAATCTTTATGATTTAGCTTGAAGTAAAATACACATTTTTCCTAATCCATAACTCTGTCAGTTTAAGTTACAAATTAAGAAGCATAATAAATAAAACTGAATGCGGTGAGAAAAAAAACTTAAAAACAAACCTCAATCAGCTTGATAATATCTCGTGGTCCTATAATTTCAGAGTCATACTTGACATGTGCTTTGTTGGTTGCCAAGGCAACAGAGGCATATATAATCCCCTTTTCTTTCACAAGGGTGGATTCAATTTTATGAACACAAGAGGCACACGTCATCCCCCTGACCTGAAACGAGGTGAGGAGGAGGAGTCGAGTAGAGTCAAAGAAAAATAAATCTGAAACAGGCAATTCTTAATCCAGCTGGTTAATCTTGAATACAAACATTTAATTTTGGCTTTTATTTTGTGGAAATAAATAACATTACTGCCATTATTCTGACTTACAACAAGTTCTAGGTTTCCATCCGAGCCTTCGTAGTCCTCCATCACAGAGGCGGAGAAGCCAAGCTCTTTAATACACTCAGCGATCTTCAAAGGATCCGTGACATCAGGGTTATATCGGACCTCTGCTTTACTAGCCATTAGTGCTACCAGAACCGAGTATATACCTAAACAAAGTTTGAGAATTTTCTCATTAATATTCATTAACAGCATACAAATGTTACTAGAAAAAAATGTAATAAATGTACACACCAGGTTCATTTTTGAGGTTTCGCTCGATGTTCGACACACAAGAAGCACATGTCATCCCTCCAACCTGGATGTAGCATTTAGAGGGCGTGTCTCTGGTGTGTCCCTTGGGGGGTTTGCTGCTACTGTCACTATCAAACTCCTTCCCTTGAACAGGTGACGTACTTGGCGACTTGGAATCTGGCAGAGGCAGCAGGGAATTGGTCTCTGTTTCAAAGAAGCATTTAAAGAGTTATCTGCAGGAAGTTTTGATGTTTCTTATTCGAGTTAGCATTACTATCAGTGGCTGTGCTGAAGCTATAGCATCCATTTGTACTAACAGTTACTTATAGGGAGCATTTGGGTGTAAAAAAAAAGCTGTAAAATGTAAACAAGTGATCAATTAACCCAATACCACAGCATCTACGCCCTTACCAGGTAGAGTTGCATCAAAGCCCATGTCATCTATGGCCTCTCTCAGCTCCTCAGGTGAGGTCAGGAGAGGATCATACTCAAAGGTCCCCTGATGATTAACCAGAGAGACCTGGGCTAACGTCACCCCCTTTCTTTGGGAGATCACACTTTCAATGGACTGTACACATGAGTTACATGTCATTCCTTCAATGTGAATAGTAACTACAGACGCCAGAGGCTGGGTAAAGCAAGGCTGTAAGGCCTGCGTTGCTCTTGTTGGCTGTGGTGTTGACGGAGCAGGCTGAGGTGATGTAGATGCAGGACTGAAAGCAAAAGCGTCATCCCAGAGTTCAGTCTTAAACTTTCCAGGAGGCAACGCTTCAATGGCTCTCTGCAGCTGGGCCACTGTGATCTTTAGAGGATCGTAGGCAATGGAGGCCTTCTCCGTCTCCAGAGACACCTCCACAGAGGAAACACCAGGCACCAATGAGATGTTGTCTTGAATATTGGCCACACAAGAACGGCAGTGCATGCCTTTTACCCTGAGCACGACGAGTGCTGTGTCTATAAAGATTTCCGTTTCTTCAGATGTCTCTGGCGGTGAAAATATTGTGGGTTTTTGCGAATCGACAAAACGTTCGATTTCTTGGGGGGACAGTAGCAGGGGGCGGGGCTTGGACTTGACGGAAGCTTTGAAGCCAGCCACAGCTATCTGGTCGATGATGGTTTGGATATTGATGAAGTAAGGCAGGTAGACGACTGTGGCTTCCTGAGACTCTAAGGCAACTGTGGAGAGCAAAAAAAGGACAAAGTTAACACACAAAGCAAACAATGAACAAATCAAGCCAGTTAGTTTAAAATAGTCTTATTTTTGGCTTGTTGTACACCTTGATGTTTGTCTTTTAGGAACTAAATAACAGAAATAATCAAAATAACAACGAATTCCCTCGAAAAAATACTTATACGTCAAGTCAGTAAGGTGTGTTAAACATAGAAACTTTTTAATTCAATAAACTTTGCAATTTTAGAGCTCTGATCAATTCAATTTGTGTGTAAAGTGATTATTATAGTTGTTTAGATTTGCTCAAAATTGATGTGCAAATGATTCTTGAAAAAAAATAAAAGTTCTGTATTTTGCATTTTTACATATTATGCCCACATGAGGGCAGAACAATATAAAAAAGAACAATTGTCTAGCTGTCAGTGCTGGAATAATAGTTCATATACAATAACCATTGGATCTGGAGGTTCCAACACTTTAGCATCTACTAAACAAAATCCAAGCAACTCGGAGTTTGGAGGTGAACTTACATTGGTTGAGGTGAATTCTGACTTATTTGCTCTAATGTTTAGTTTCAGTCAGAAACTGAGACTATAAAGCAGGGAATTTATTGCAGTGGCGCTGAGTCATGTCAACATACTATCTATGAATTACCCATAAATTATCTAAATCAAATGTTTAGTTTAAAAATATTAGCACAATATATGTAAATTCAGTGGTAGACTAAAATACTTTTATCAGAGGTGTAATATCAGGCTACAGTTTGGAGAATTAATGTTCTAATGCAAATAGACCTTTTACCAATATACAGACATGGATAAAACTGTTAGAACCCTTCAGTTAAAGAAGCAACTGAAATAACATGAAACTGACTAAACTGATGATAAATTACTGAAGATCAGCTAATGAAAATGAATCAATTGCGGTTCAACACAATAATAAAAAAATATGGAAAACTCTCCTGAACCTAAATGATGATACAACCTATAAAAGTTGAAATTTTCTAAGGTGTGTCCTGTTATCAGCCCCACAGGTGACTTCAATCCTGTAATCAGTCAGTCTGCCTATTTTAAGGGTGACAGTGCTGTTTGGCATCAGGGTGTGTGCCACACTGAACATGGACCATGTAAAGCTGAGGAGCGAGCGTTGAATCAGGTTAGAGACAATTATTGACCAGCATGTTAAGGGAAAATGCTATAGGACAATCTCAAAGCAGCTTGATTTCCCTGTGACTACAGCAGCACATATTTAAGTTCAAGGTCCATCTGACTGTAGCTAACCTCCCTGGATGTGAACGCAGTAGGAAAATGACAAATTGAAGAGGCAGAGAACAACATAAGTGTCGGATCGCACCATCCGTATTATTTTAAGCCATAAATAGCTTCATTGAAGACCAACTCTGAGAGCTCGCACATGCAAAAAAGATACTGGAATTCACCAAAATACCCATGGACAGGTGCATGAGTTAGAGAAACCCTCATCACAGGGAATCAATTTTTGTCTAGGCTAGTTTCATTAGATTTTTAAAAATCACTGTTTAAAGGCAATATCTGATTTAATTATTTGTTTTTCAGTACATTTTTTTTTTATCGCTTTAAAGTTATTTCAGTGATATATGTGGGATTTTCTTTAACAGAAAGGGCCCAATAATTTAATCTATATCTGCATATAAAACACACACTGCTTTTCATTTCCATTTTGATCTAATTACATTTTTGTTGAGACTTAGCCATGATGATTTGTGTCAGCCAGTTCAAAAGTGTAAAATGACTTTAAAATACACAAGCTGGGCTGGCTGCCCATACATTTACTCCAAACATAATGACATGTCCATGCTCAGCAAACGTAATCCTATTTGTATACATGTAACTCCCAACAATACCACTGAAAGGATTTCATGAGTCATACTCAAATCCTACAAAGCAACCTCACCGACGACACACTGAAACGACACCAATGATCTATGAGATGTGCAGTGCAGCAATTGTGTTTCAACTTGTCTTGTTGCATCGATAGTAAATTACCTTTAATCTTTTCAATCCCTTTCAATTTCCCAATCTTTCCTTCAATGGTGGTGGTGCAGCTGTGACAGGTCATTCCATCAATGCATAACTTCAGAATTGCTACTCTGTCCCCTGCAGTGTCTGATGGGGACAGTTTAAGGTCTTTTTGTGTGGAGCTTCCAGAAGTTTGGATCTCCACAGGTGACGCGCCAGGAACTACCTCTCTCAGCTGCTGTACGGACGTCAGAGAAGGAACGAAAGTGACACTGAGACCCATCTGAGGTGAGCTTTCTTGGACATCCAGCACTCCTTGAATCTGTGACAGCTTTTCCAAAGCTGCTTCTTGGGCTGCAGGTGTCAAGCCTGAGGTTGGGATCAGGTGGGTCTCTGCAGACACTGGTGTGGCCGTGTTGCATTCTGGTACACTGGAATCAAAGCCCATATCCTCGATGGCCTCTGCCAGAGATTCAGGACTTTGTTGACTGTGGTCAAATATGACAGTGGCACTCTTCTGCTCTAAAGACGCCTACAAAATAAGTTATAGGTTAAAAACCACAATGTCAAAAGTAACATTCATAAAAGGTGAACAATACATAAGGTCAGAAAAAAACATTTACATGCAATCAGAGTTTTCAGTTCTATTCATATAAGAACTTTTCTCTGAAATAAAATGCTACTTCAATTGTTACATTACACCCTTAATACAGTAGTGTTTGACTGTAGCTTGACTTGACTTTGGATGGTTTCTGCTGACTACTTACATAAACGTGCTTATTACATCCATTTCCTGCAAAGTCAGACCGTTTGATAAACAAAAAATCTTATTGCCTCTACCATCCCTGGTCCCTTCAGTTCTCTATAAATGGCAATCTATTGCCTACTGTGCATCTATCTTGTCCCAACAATCAATGTTTGAGATGTAAAACAGGTGAAATGAGTCCGTGGCCTTGGGAAGTTTACAGCTTGTTCTGTCAGCATGATGACCCTCAGCTTTCCTTCTTGAGCAAGAACGAAACATGTGACACACAGAAGGGATCACCTGACTTTGCAATAAGTAAAAAAAGAAAAACCACAGTGAAAGAGTTTGTTCCTACTTATAGATTTTAAAATAAGATACCAAGGAAAAATCTGGGAAAAAAGTTTTACTCCTTGCAGATTACCGGTACTTCTAGACAGACTGACAAAATGATCCATAAACTAAATACTCTTAAGACAATTTCCTGTGGGTGAAGTGTACATATCGAACTGCTGTCACAGTCTTGCAAAGGGCAGAGAACTATCAGGAACACACAATTACATTATCTTCTCATTCAAACCTAGCCTGAGGGGTAAACATGCAATAAACAAAACAGCAGACCACTACTCTTGGAATTAAGCTGTCTGATGTGGTCACATTGATGTCAATTCAGACCAGCTAACCCCAAGGGAGAAAAACGGCAAGATCAATCATGCTGTTCCTAAGACAGAAATAAGAAACTAATACATCCATCTGCCATGATAAAGATTCTAAAACTGCATTTTGAAATAAAGATGGCAATCTTACAATATCGCTGATAATTTCAGATCCTGTTCTTGCATTGGAAGTGCAGTCAAAAGCTTTTTAGTCATTAAATTAGAAAAACAACACATTAAAATGGAACAATAAATGCTGATACAAAATGTAAAACTGACTTTTCTGAATTCAAAGTAAACCTTTACCTTTATATGTATCACCCCATTGAAAGACCCAATCCGCTGTTCTATGGACTGGACACAAGAGCCACATGTCATACCCTCAACTCTGAGGGAAACCGAACACAGATTGACTTTGTGTGTCATGACTGCTTTGCCTGCAATCACAAAAAGTACATTTATTTGGTTTTAAAACAAGATTAGAGAGGTCAGATTAAGTTCACAATATTATTTCACATATCGATGTGTTTTTTCCAATAGACTCAACAGAATAATAATCATTACAGATTTTTAGGATCTACACAGAATAAAACATTTTAAATGGTGGGTGAAATAAGCAACTGCATCTACCTATAATCTTTTGTATCATTTTAGGCACAAGTGTAAACATTAGATTAACATTGATACACAGATTGTTCTAGTTTCTGTTTTAATTTGTGCATAAGGGTTTGATGGTATGGTCTGTTTGGTCTCCCTCTATGCGTGGTTGTCATGAATTTGATTATTTTAAAAATTACTGAAATGTCAAAAATTGCATTGTGTTAAATTCAGTCTTGTAGCTACTACAATATTATATTGTAATTTTAAAGTAATAAAATACACAACACTGAAATAAAGAGTAAAGGAAGCATCTAACTTGAGTCAGTTCTATTTTCAAACTCAGTTTATGCAACTTCAACTATTTTAACTTCTGCTCAGTCACAATTAATTCACTGCTTGTATTTTTTTTATTTTGCGTATCAGGTCCTTGACATTTCAGATAATGTACAAAACGTCAGACAACATTATGCACTTCAATAAAGCATATAGCTGAGTATAACCTCTGTCACTTTAATTGTTTATCTAAATTATATTTGAGGTTAGTTTGCCACTGAGTTTTGAGATGTACTTAGAAGCCACTGCACGTCGGTCACCTTCCATTTTTAGCATCGATAATGCAGACAAAAAATAGAACTTTAGTTTGCTTGTTAAAGTCAAACGTTTTAGAAAGATCTTCTTATCCAAGACTTTTTAAAAAACGACGATAAATATATTTCCATATAATTGATGCTCTACAGTAACTCTGATATAGATAAGTTAACTGTCTAGGTACAGCACATCATTAAAATGTATATTAAATACAGAGTTTTATCATGTATTTTGCTGAATGGGTGACTAAAATATTTCCTAAAATGTATTTAAGCCGAGGTTAAAGTAAGCGACTAAGCAATAAGTTCAATTGTGCATGTACATTTGTAAGAACTGCCATTTACTTGATCTTTAGGGGGGAAAGTAAGCTAAACATTCGAAAATATGTTGTCGTGATCTCCTAAAAAAAACATCGCGAAAAAATACACTTATTCAGAGAATGAAAAGAGAAGTAAGTAACTTCTTACCTTCACAGTGCTGAAATAAAAAAACAGCTCTTTAGCTGAAGGCTAAACAACGTCCACTGGTTGAGTGGCTAACTTAAGCTAACGAGCTAGTTAGCATCATCTCTTCTTGTGTTACATCCAGATAAACAGACACGTCACAACACAACCCCAAATGTGTGGGAAAACTAAGAATCATCATATGAGAGTTTTTTCTAAAGACTTTTTCTTTAAAAAAGCTCCTTTTTTTTAGTTCTTTTTTTTTTTATCAAGCCGACGTGACTGCCGACTGCCCTCTGGTGCGTCAGTGTTGAGGGGCGGAGCTCTAAAAGAGAAGTAGAGAGCTATCTTGGGTTAATTTTGCCCCGATATTTTTCTTAAAGGGGTATTGTCTTCGCATAAAACCTACGTGCTACATACAATTTATTTTATGGACCATGTTTAATTTTTAATAATCTGTAAATATATTAGCTATAGTTACAGGAAAGTTTAAAGCAGTAGATTAAGTAACGTGTGCGAACCTACAAGACATAGCTCAGGTATACTATCCATGATATCCATTCTTGACTAGACTCCCTGACCTGCTCTTCCACATAGAGCCCCCTCCTTGCTTTCTGAAAAGTCAGGTAAAATAATATATAATGTCCCTGCCTTCAAAACAAATTGAGGCACCATTACACTCTGTTCCACCTTCAAAGCCCCCTTTTTGAGAAACATATTATTTTTAGTCTCAATTGTTCTGACATTGTTTTTCCAAGGATTAGGTGAAATAATCATTCCTTATTTTCCTGTCTTTTCAGCTTTCAGGACTGTGTATTTGAAGACCCATTATAGCTCAGAATTTACGACATCGATGTCAGTAGTTCAGTATCTGACAGAAAATCAACCAGTCTGAATAAATAAAAACTATTAGGAGCATTTGTCACCATCACAATACACCAAACTCCATTTTCAAACTGGGTAATTCTACTTTGTATGACACAGAAGTGGCTAATTTACTTCAGTTTGTTAGTTTAATGCAAATTTGGTATAGCCAGTTGACAAATTCAAACATTAACGTGTAATCAAATACTAAAAGTAACAAATAGCAACAGATCGGCCTTGTTGCTAAAGAAGAAAACAATGAATCCAACTGAAAGTTGAATTTATGGTTTTACAAATCGGACCTTTTCAGCTGGCTGAATTGAATTTTTTAGCTGCCATTGTTCACTGTTATTTTCTTTCGCATTTTCCTCTTTCCCTCCACACAGATCAGTTCAAATGACTCCTGTTGACCAAGTGTCAACAGGTGGATTACATAAACCCATCATAAAAAAGCACGACTATTTATCTTGCAACCAACAAGAGAATAAATAGACAAGAACATTGCAGGAAGTGGAAACAATAGACTGTTTGTATAATGTTAGACCAAGATAGTATAGGAAAAACCCAGCAGTACCTCTGCATACCTCTGGACTGGATAAACAGACTCATAAAAATGTAATCATGTTGCCTCTTGCCTGTCCTTATCCTGAATAAATTAATAAAGGTGTGGCTGCATAATTTGCTCATCTTTATGGCCCACTCTGCAAAAACTTCTTTAAAAAAGCAGAACTGAATAAATTCCAAGTGAAACTGATGGTCTTTGGACCAATGACGTTTTGACAGATGGCATCCCGGGAATTCACCTCCAAAGGTTCAGTGAAGTGTTCTTCATTTTGTGTGACTATGAACTAAATGATGCCTCTTGATAAATGAGCAGATTCAGGTTAAAACTCTCCTTACTCCTTAAAATCCATTCAACCCAGTTTCTCCTCCATTAGCTCAATAAATGAATTTAATCTCATTAGTTTTATCATTCCATTCATTTTTTTCCCTTTGACTAAAGATGAACTATAGACTGTAACCCAGATAAGTACATATATAATTTACCCATCAATACCTCTCTTCTTGTGTGTATATGTGTGAATATTTGATTTGGCTGTGCTGGACTGTTGTTGCCTGTGTTGTTTTAAAATAAAAATTTGAAAATAGTTTATCATTCCTCACTCTGAAACAATAATCATTAATTTTTGTGTAACCTCAATAATTCATCTTGTCAAAAACTTGAACTGGTCATTGAATCAAATTCATAATTTTACTGTGTTTCTTGGAAATAAAATGTTTGTTCTGAGGTTGTTGTAAATAAATGATCCATATTTAATCATAATTGGTTTCCAGTGATCTTTGCCTGTTTTTATATATATATAAAGAGCTAGAAGGACCTAACTCTTCCAGATTCAGAGACTGATAGACACTGATTTTTCCAGCTTTTTAGAAAAAGTTGGTGGTGCTCCAAATTTACAAGGTTTTTATTATTAATAAAAGTATCCAATATACACATTATCACTACAACCACCTCTGAGAGAACAGCTACTCTGATTAGTACCTGCTCTCAAACACTCCTCATTGCCCCCCCCCCCTCCTTCAGATGGGTGGAGCCAACATGTGATGAAGCTCAAAGCTGATTGGCTCCATTCTCTCTGCTCAGTCACATGACTTGTAGATCAGGTCAAACTGTTCCTCAGGAGGTGAAACTCACTGAGTCGCTGTTACTGAGGAGAAATGGAGCAAGCAGGACTTCAGCTGGACCAGGAAACCTTCTGCTGCTCCATCTGTTTGGACGTCCTGAAGGATCCAGTGGCTACTACCTGTGGACACAGCTACTGCATGAAGTGTATTAAAGACCACTGGGATGAAGAGGATCAGAGAGGAATCCACAGCTGCCCTCAGTGCAGAAAAACCTTCATACCGAGGCCTGTCCTTCAGAAAAACACCATGTTAGCAGCTTTAATGGATCAGCTGAAGAAGACTGGACTCCAAGCTGCTCCTGCTGATCACTGCTATGCTGGACCTGAAGATGTGGCCTGTGATGTCTGCTCTGGAAGGAAACTGAAAGCCAACAAGTCCTGTTTGGTCTGTCGGGCCTCTTACTGTGAGACACACCTTCAGCCTCATTATGATTCAGCAACATTTAAGAAACACAAGCTGGTGGAGCCCTCCAAGAACCTCCAGGAGAACATCTGCTCTCGTCATGATGAGGTGATGAAGATGTTCTGTCGTACTGATCAGAAGTGTATCTGTTATCTCTGCTCTGTGGACGAACATAAAGGTCACGACACAGTCTCAGCTGCAGCAGAAAGGACTGAGAGGCAGAGAGAGCTGGAGGTGAGACGAGAAGAAATCCAGCAGGAGATCCAGGACAGAGAGAAAGATGTGAAGCTGCTTCAACAGGAGGTGGAGGCCATCAATCAGTCTGCTGACAAAACAGTGGAGGACAGTGAGCAGATGTTCAGTCAGCTGATCCGTCTGATTCAGGAAAGAAGCTCCGATGTGAAGCAGCAGATCAGATCCCAGCAGGAAACTGAAGTGAGTCGAGTCCAAGAGCTTCAGGAGAAGCTGGAGCAGGAGATGACTGAGCTGAAGAGGAAACATGCTGAGTTGAAGCAGCTCTCAGACACAGAGGATCACAACCAGTTTCTCCACAACTACCCCTCAGTGTCAGCTCTCAGTGAGTCTGCACACTCATCCAGCATCAACATTCGTCCTCTGAGATACTTTGAGGACGTGACAGCAGCTGTGTCAGAGCTCAGAGATCAACTACAGGACCTTCTGAGAGACAAGTGGACAAACGTCTCACTGACACTCACTGAGGTGGACGTTTTACTGGCAGAATCAGGACCAGAACCAAAGAGCAGAGCTGTATTCCTAAAATATTCATTTATAACGACTCTGGATCGAAACACAGCACACAGACAGCTGTTATTATCAAATGAGAACAAAAAGGTAACCTATATAAATCAACATCAGTCTTATGCTGATCATCTAGACAGATTCACTCATTATCCTCAGGTTCTGAGTAGAGAGAGTCTGACTGGACGATGTTACTGGGAGGTGGAGTGTTTTGGGACAGGAGTTTCTGTAGCAGTTTCATACAAGAATATCAGCAGAGCAGGAAGAGGGAATGAATGTGGATTTGGACGTAATGATAAATCTTGGGCTTTAGATTGTTCTCTAGACAGTTACACATTTTGGCACAACAACATCCAAACCTCCATCTCAGGTCCTCATTCCTCCAGACTAGGAGTGCATCTGGATCACAGAACAGGTATTCTGTCCTTCTACAACGTCTCTGAGACCATGACTCTCCTCCACAGAGTCCAGACCACGTTCACTCAGCCACTACATGCTGGAGTTAGGGCTCATAATATTTCCATCTTCAATACAATTGCTTGGTTCTGTTGATTTATCTCTAAACTGCTCAGAGATCAGCCAGAGTGATCATCACGTCTTGTTTTTCTTCTAATTTGTTCTCTGATGTTTCAGGTTATAAATAAAGGGCAAAATAAAGCAGCTAGATGTGTACTAAGATGCTCATACATAACTAATGTTAACTGGATGCACAGTCGTTTATCCTGGTTGAAGGTAAAAGTAAGATTTAAGGCATCACTCTTAAATTTAACCAGGAACATTATAATAACTAAAGTACCAAGAGTACTACATCTAAAACTTACTTTTAGTTCTGATGTGCATACCTATGAAACGAGGCATGCTATTGAGGGTAGGTTTATATTGCCAAGAGTACAATCAGAGAATGCTAAGAGAACAGTGATGTACATGTCAATGGTTACATCATGGAACACATTGCCTGGTTATATTATTAAGGAAGATAACCAACATCAATTCAACTCTCTCTTAAAGAGATATTTGCTGACTGAACAGCTCTCTGAGCACTGACACTATGTATATTCTTCATCCTAACTAAATATATCTTGTATTTCTCTTCAATCTAAAAATAATTCATAGAGGTTTTTTTTTTGTATTATTACAAAAACAGTGTATATACTAGGTTCTGTTTGTTTGTTTTTGTGTGTGTTTGAAACTGTTGATTGTTGTTTTTGTTCATATGTATTTATTTTCATGTTCTATTGTTGTGATTTTTGTAAAATGAAAAAATGTAAACACTGTATGGCAGCATGTTGGATGAACTCCAGGAAGACTAGCTGTTTTCAATACAGCTAATGGAGATCCAAATAAAGATAAAGGTTGTTTTGCTGTTTCTGCAAAACGTCTATCATGCAGTTTTTCATTAATTCTAATAACTGCCATTCAAAACAGAATAAAGAGCCTCGTTTCCACTATCAGAACTTCGGGGTAATTTCTGTGAGGGGGGAAAATGACCGGGAAGAGCCATGTTTCAAACACAATGCGATCTTACAGAGGTGTAAAAGTGTATTTGTTACTTATAGACAGGGTTTCACATCATTTTTTCAATGCAGTGGTCTGGGGAGTATCTGACGCCAATGTTTGGTACTCATGCCACCCTCACGAGTTGTTTGATTGCAGTTCCCTGTTAAGGTAGGTGAGGCTTACAACAAGCTTAAACACAGCTTCTCAGTGTGTGATCACAGGCTGCAGGATCAGTACCACGACAACACCGGTCACCGGTTGTGACAGATGAAACTGGTACACCCACATGATATCTAGTGTGCATGCAAACCTGCATACCTCTTGTGTAATAGGTTAAATATTTCTCCTGTTTTGTCCTTTTTTTGTCTCACTTTAAAGTTTTAGGGGCCTCATTTATAAAACTTTGCATAGAATCCTTACTAAAAGTGCACTTTAGCTCAATAAAAAAAAATTAACATGTGCAAATAAGCAATTTTTGTACCTTTAAAACTCTGCATATGCACATCTGCATGCAATTCTCATTTATAAATCGCTCCTTTCCCTAGAAATGCACTCAGCTGTCTTTGGCTCATATCTTGCCTCCTACACACCCACATTCTGCCATAAACGGTCAATGCAAAGTACCTCATGAATATTCTGCACATAAACAGATGGATTTCTGGCATTTTACTGTAAACTATGGCAATGGAGAGGTTTAGAAATGCAACTTCACAGAGACTGAAATCGAGAGCGAGTACATGGGAAGAATGCAGAGCAGAACTGACAGTCTAGTTCACTAGACTATGGGACGAATGGAAACATGTTTTATGTGGTGATCACTTGTTGACACATCACAAATAAATGGAAAGTGCTCCAAGTGACACAGAGTAGCTGCAGTGGTGAACTCTGAGTCTGACGAAGAGAGCTGCTTAATTATGGTGCTCAGGGATGACTTGTCCAGATCAATGGGTAAAGGGTAACATTTAATGAAAACATTTAATTGAATACAAAGGAGCATTAGGCAAGAAATGTCATATTGTTCATCCCATTAAACAAATATCAGCCAACCTATTGGCTAATTCCCGCTGGAACGCACAAGTTGCAAAAAAACCTGAGAAGACAAAAGGGGTACTGGTGACACTGGGATTGAACAGTTTTGGTGGGTTGATCAATATAATCAGGCGTGCACATAACTAGTGCACAGGTCCGCAAGAGAACAAGATTTCATTCATGCATACCAGAACCGAGTGCCCGAATGTACCTTTTGCAGACCAGCGCTGCGCGGTCCCAATGGGGAACTCCTCGATCTGACGAGCTTCACATCCTGCTGCAGCTCAGTGAATGAATGCTCACATGGCCTCTGAAGCTAGTGGACACACATGACAGGACCTCCGACCGACACACACACACACACACTCACAGTATCTCCAATGTGTGCGGCACCGCACCGGTAACGCACAGCTCCTTTGATGCGCACTTTAACACACACAATCACAGTACAGCCGATCCATGCACACAACTCACACATGCCCAGTAGGGGTGCAACAGGTCACAATCAACAGCTACAGCTTACAATCAAAATCATCATCATCCCCACCCCCACCCGCACCCCAGGTGTTAACCTGAACCAACTGAGGCCTGCAGAGTTTTAGATGTTGTTCTTGCTTTGTTTGTTGTTGAATTTCTTTAGAGTGGGCCATGTTGTGTTGCTTTTTGAGATCGTTTAGCCTACCTCATATTGCCAGACAGGTTCTAATGAAGTGGTTTCTCAATAGGTCCAGCATTAATCAGATCCAGGTCTGGCTAGTGAAACCAAAAGCAGCTTTCTAAATAATGTGATTATGTCGTATTCTGCCCCCTTGTGTCCAGTTCATGCCTGTGTTCCTCCTCCTGTGTCCTGCACTAATCCCCTCCAGGTGTGTCTCGTCTCCTTGATTAGCTCCCCCTCTAGACGCTGTTTAGTTCAGTCACTCCCTGTCGGTTTCTTGTGTTGCATCCCCAGCCTCGTGTGTCCTGTGCCTCCTGAGTCCAGCCAGCAATAAAGCTGTTTTGTGTTTTACCTCACCTGTTCCTGCCTCCGTCCTTCAGCGTTTGGGTCCTGCACTACCCCAGTCACGACAGATTAATCAGAGTTAATTCATGATTTAACAAAAAAGGGCAATTTTTCACAGAAGAGCAGGCTAGATCGAACAGCATTTATTTCTTAATTATTATTTGAAAACTGTATTTAACTCAGGTTAACTTTTGTCTGATGCAGATATTTTTTTGGCTGATCTAAAATATTTAAGTGTGACGAAAAGCAAAAACAGAGGACATCTGTGAGGAGACAAATACATTTTCACAGCACTGTAAATATGTGCTGTTGTTCAAATCTCTAACCTGAACACAGATATTAAAACAAGACTTGTGTCATAATGGGATTGAGGATGTTTTAAAAGCATTAATCATGCACAGTGTGTAATGATGCAGCTGAGTATGATTAATTTATTACACTGGATTAGTCGTGGTTCATCTTCAAGAAATTTAAGACTGACAATCTGACATTTCTTAAATTTGATATAGATTTAGGTAATTATTATTTTATTAATCTTTAGATTTTAAAATTAAATAGTGATTTTGTTTTTGTAATATTTTACTCAAATTTTGCAACACATGTCATCTTTTGAACTCATCATGGAATCAAGAAGGCCCATAAAGACTAATCTGTTTTTATGAACACATTATCAGATAAGAAATGAGTTATCTAACTAAAACTTGATTTGACTCCATTAAAAAAATAGTTCTAACTTCCTTCATTATCTTTAGAGTCTGAAGGAGATCAAATCAGCTCGACAGAGCAGTAAAAGTTTAATTATGATATAATTATCTACACTTTAGAGCTTAACTCAGAACAAAGATAAACAACGGTTTCTCATCGTGTGTGGTATAAGAACCCTCTCTCTTACGCACACATGCTCACACTTTGACACACTGACCTACTTTCTCTGAACGCGTGCACGGAGGATCTTGTGAACGGATCAAGTGTGCAGATAGGCTGGAGTTCAATGTTTTAAATGTTTACAGTCCAACAGGGTGTGCGCACACACACCGGAGTGAATGCATAAAGCAGAGAAAGGCTGGGGAAACTGATTTTCAGAGCTGTTTATCTGCAGATGTGTAATCTGCTTCTGTGCAGCTCGGTGGCGGAGTGAGAAGCAGATCCATGTTTTTCTGAGCTCACGTGGACCCGCTGCATCGGCCGTCAAGCTGTCGCTGAAGTAAGAGCTTATTATGGGAGCAGCTCCTGCTGTCCTACATCATCAGCAGCAGCCTCATCTTCGGTCAGGACGGCCTCAGACTCAGATCAGAGTAATGCTTCTGCTCCTCTCAGGTAAGTGACGGTGACTTTCATTGGTTTTCTTTTAGGTAAAGGTGTTTGCTTTGTTTTCATTTTAATGCTTTGTGTCAGTGAAAGCTGCAGGAGAAAACAGCTTCTTCCGTAAGGTCATAAGCTCAGGCTTCCTGGAGGTATTCTTTTTGAACTTTGGTTGTCTTTTTGTTCATTTTCTGTCCAGTTTTTGACCATTTTAAGATTTGTATTGTTTCATATTTCATTTTAACTTCCGCATCAAAAATGCAATGGCAATTTTAGATTTTGTATTCCTTTGGGGCAATAAGGTTTGTAATAAAATGTAAGATAGTAATAGTTTAAAAATAATATAATTAATATTAAGGTACTAATAATGTAAGTTAATATTGTTTGATTCAGACATCCCATATTAAAAAAAAAACTTTTTAGGTTAGTAGTTTATTTCAGTCAAGTTCAGAGCATGCTTCAATAAGACATAGGGACTAAAACATGCTCTACTAGATTGACCTGCTAGTTAAAGCCACTTAACTCTGACCTATGAATCATAAACCTTTTAAAATCAATAGATGAATGTGTGTTGTGTCAACACTTTTGCAAATAACCATAGGATTTCTAGCCAATTTGTAATCGGTAATCTGCCACAGAGACGTAATTTGATCCCAGGTTTATTTGTTGAATTTATGAAAAAATACAAAATGAATGATGGCCAATCTGAACCTCCAATATCTGAATTACCCCTGAAAACCTGTTGTGCTGTGTCACAAGAAAGTCTGACTCCTTGGAAGAAAAATATATCAGGAGATGACGTGGTTTTTTATCAGATTAATGCAGTTCAGCATTTATTATAAGCAACACAGACTAAAATAATATACAAGAACAGTTATTGCTTTAAAAATAAACATGTAAATAAAACTTATATAAAGTCATGCTATATATCTATGCATATATGTGTGTGTGTGTGTGTGTATAGATATGCATATATGTATGTGTGTGTGTGTGTGTGTGTATATGTATATATGTACAGTATGTATATACACATATATGTATATATGTGTATATATGTATGTACACATATATGTATATACGTATATATATGTGTGTATATATACACACAACCCACACAACATGTCTAGGCAAATATAAACAAAGGACAATGTGATACGAGGCTAAACAACCTTGATAAAAGTGACATTCCTTGGTGAGTAAAATGTATTTGTAATATTTCTACAGAAATAAAGGGTTTACGTGTGTTTACATGACCTTCATTGAGATATGTGATCAGAAAGATAGAGCTAGTGATGAAAAGATTTAGAATTTTGCTTGTATTAACCCCAGATGAACATCTCATTGTACAACATCATTGGTTGAACTGTCTTTCTTAAAAGCCATACATTACCTAAAGCCAGAAGAACCTACACCAGGGGCCATCAACTAAAAACCTGTAAGGGCCACATTCATGTTTACAGGTATTTTCGCAGGCGGGGGGTGGGGGGTTTTGCATGGTGGGTAGGCACTGCCTACCCATAGAACATGATTTTGAAGGCAGAGAGCTGATGATGTTCAATCTGTACAGGTACAATCATCTTGCTGCTTTTAAAGCAGGAGTTTGTCATATTTGAAATATAAATGTAACTCGGTCTTCTTCTCGATGTGTCAACCTTGAAAGGATGAAAAAAGTTATAACCGTTATAACTCCAGTACTTTCCCAACAGACACTGTAGCCTAGTGGTTAGTGACTGTGAGTTCCATGTGGGAGAGTGTGGGTTTGAATCCCAGCCCAAACCAACTTTTATTATATGTTTAGATGTTACTGTTCAGGGACCGGGCAGGCTGACCTGCACAAACAAAAATTGGGAAACTCATGGGTCACAGGCTAAATTTGGCCCGCGGGTCACCAGTTACTGACCTACACCAATGAAAATAACCTGAAGAAAATCTAATTGGATAAAAAAAAATTTAATGGTTGCTACTTAAAAAGTTGTCTGCATTATTATTGAAATTAAGTAGGCAACAAATAAAAGACTTCAATATAATATACAAAAGCCAGATGGAGAAGCATCATTTTTGAATTATCAACTTTAAAACTTGCTTGTTAGAGTAACGGTTAAGTAAGCAGTACTTATAATCTTTGACTGAAGAGAAATGGCTAATTCTCCCAAAGTAAAGTTGTTTGTTGGTTCAATATAATTTCAAATTTTGTCATAACGCAAAAAGACTAATGGAAACTGTTGTGTTGATTTTTTTTTTGTTGAGTCTATACATTTCTTTTTAGAGTGTATATACATACCGCCAGTAAATAACATTAGATACAAGAACTTGGAAAGTTTGATTTTATTAAACTATTTTAGCTAAATGAGAATAGACATCAACATCAGCTGATGAACTTTGAAGTGAACTTACTTTTACTGATAAATTTGATAAATATTCCTTTAATTGTTTTTTCAGTGTCATTGTTGTACTATTTGCCTAATATTGTGCCTGAATTTAGTTCTGTGACAGGTCAGAAACCTTCAGAGTGAAAAATGGTCAGATAATTCCCATTAGAACTTTAAATTTGAGCTCATCTTTACATTGATGTGTTCAAAAACTTTTCAATATGAAGCGTTTTGCTCATTTGGGAATTTAAAGTCATCATTAAAATGTGAGTTTCCTGTCATTTCAGTTGGATTGTTGTTCTTAATCTCTTTTGTGCATCAAATCCGCCCTTATTTTGGCAAAATATCAGCAGTTAAGGATGTCATTGTCTTTTTCCTGTCGAAACAGACACTCTCCATACTGACAATATTGGTTCATGAAACATTTTTGCATTAGGTCATTTTCTTGTCAAACCTAATCTCTGCATGGTTTTGTTGTTGCTGCATTCTCTAAAAAGAAAAAACAAACCATTTTCTCATAGCGTGCTTTAAAAAAATCTGCAAGGTAATTGAAAAGTCCTGCAATATAAAACCTACAAAATGCAGGTCTCTGTTTGTCCTGTTGTAAGTGGATGCAGGCAAAATAACCCAGAATATCCTTAACATCAACTTAGCGCAACTTTATCCTGTACGTTGTTCCTTGAACAAAACGTCAAACAGGTCCAACCGGGTTTGTTTATGGCTGTGCTGGAATCTGGAGCAGCATCTTGAGGCCTCTAACTCTTTGATAGTTTAAACCCTTTTTTTTTCTGGTTTCACTGAACGACAAAGAGTTACTAATCCATCATGAATTAGAACTGGAACCTGAACCTGCTGCAGCAAGATACCAAGTGTTGAATCAGGTGTTGGAAATGACTGATGGTGGTTGTGTTTGGAGCTGCAATCTTTACATGAGTTTACACTGAACTGGAATCCATGACTCGTAATCGACGATCACTGGTAAAAACATGTCAAATAAAGGTCTATCATTCCTCAAAGGAATACCTTTGAATAAAAATAAACTAATAATGAACACTTTAAAGCCTGAACTATGATACTAATAGTAATCAAGAGTAATTCTGTAAAACTGGACTATTTATAGGTTGATTTAACAACTATATGATATTTGTTTTATTTTATTAGGTTAATATATTTCCGTATTGGGCTGCATGGTGGCGCAGTTGTTGGCACTGTTGCCTCACAGCAAGGAGGTCGTGGGTTTGTGTCCCGGTCTCTCTGTGTGGAGTTTGCATGTTCTCCCCATACATGCGTGGGTTTTCCCCAGGTACTCCAGCTTCCTCCTACAGGCCAAAGACATGCAGATTAGGTGGACTGGTGACTCTAAATTGTCGCTAGGTGTGAGTGTGCGTGTGAGTGGTTGTTTGTCTCTATGTGACCCTGCGATTGACTGGCGACCTTGTCCAGGGTGTCCCCTGCATCTCGCCCCTTGACTGCTGGAGTTAGGCACCAGCTCCACGCGACACTTAGAGGATGACGCGGTAAAGAAGGTGGATGGATTTCAGTACAGTAATAAAGAAACCAAATTGACTCTGTCCACCTGTAGATCTTCCACCAGAGGGCCGCAGACATGTATAGGATTAGACATGGCAGGTTTCTGATGAAAGTACTAATCCTGATACTCCATTTAGCCACTTTAAGGCCAGATGTTTGATGCAAATTTGTGACAATATTCTACAAGGGGTTAAAAGTTCTTTTTGGTGATTTGGTGCAGAATTCATTTAAACAGTTCCTATTCTCTTCTCCCACAGTGGACTCATTTATTTCAAAATGAAACGAGGAAGATCAAGCCTCATGTCCAAATGCCATGGCTTCCACTCCCATGAAGAACCAGCCAAGAGAAGGAAGAGAGTAATGTCCAGCTTCACGCTGTCTTCAGTGCAGGACTGGGGTAACCTCCCCCACCACGTGGTTCTGCAGATCTTCCAGCACCTGTCCCTGGTCGACCGGGCTCGTGCCTCATCCGTGTGCCGGTGCTGGAACGACGTGTTTCACACGCCTGACCTGTGGAGGAAGTTTGAGTTTGAGCTCAATCAGCCGGCCACTTCCTACCTGCGCTCCACTCACCCCGACCTCATTCAGCAGATCATCAAGAAGCACGCACAACACCTGCAGTACGTTAGCTTCAAAGTAAGAGCCCCCATGATCTTCACAACACAGCTGATTTAAATCAAAATCTGTCTTATATCTCAACCATCTGCTCCATCATGACACATGCTCAGATGATTTTCACACCTCAGTCTTTCCAGGTCTCATTTTATCTGATTTGTATTTTTTTTTTAAACCTAAACGGTGAATCATTGTAGGTGGACAGCTGCACAGAGTCTGCAGAAGCGGCCTGCGACATTCTCTCCCAGCTGGTGAATTGCACCATCAAGACGCTGGGTCTGATTTCTACAGCACGGCCCAGCTTCATGGACGTGTCTCAGGTGAGACCCAGCACATTGTTCATGATGTTTGCACATCGGGCTTATCAATCACTGCATCTCAGCTAGGTTAAACCACCGTTTCTCCTCCTCAGGCCCACTTTGTGTCTGCGCTGACAGTCGTGTTTGTGAACTCTAAGTCCCTGTCCTCCATCAAGATTGATGACACGCCGGTGGACGATCCATCCCTGAAGGTGCTGGTGGCTAACAACAGTGACACCCTGAAGCTGCTGAAGATGAGCAGCTGTCCACATGTCTCCCCAGCAGGTCAGTTCTTATAAAAATATATATATATATTTTAATTACATATTGATAGAAGTGAAGGGGAGCAATCAGATAAATGCTTCTTTCTGTGTTTCTTCAGGGATCTTGTGTGTGGCGGATCAGTGCCATGGCCTCAGAGAACTGGCGTTAAACTACCACCTCCTCAGTGATGAGCTCCTTCTTGCTTTGTCCTCAGAAAAACACGTCCACTTGGAGCATCTGCGCATTGACGTGGTCAGCGAGAACCCCGGCCAGAACCACTTTCACACCATCAAGAGGAGCAGCTGGGACGCTTTGATCCGACACTCTCCTAAGGTCAACATCGTCATGTACTTTTTCCTCTACGAGGAGGAGTTTGAGCCCTTCTTCTGCGAGGAGACCCCGGTCACCCACCTGTATTTTGGCCGGGCGGTGAGCAAAGAGATGCTGGGCCGCATCGGGCTGAACTGCCCTCGGCTGGTGGAGCTCGTGGTGTGCGCCAACGGCCTGGAGCCCTTGGACGAGGAGCTGATTCGCATCGGCGAGCGCTGCAAGAGCCTGACGGCCATCGGGCTGGGCGAGTGCGAGGTGACCTGTAGTGGGTTTGTGGAGTTTGTGAAGATGTGTGGGGGCAGGCTGACGCAGCTGTCCATCATGGAGGAGGTGCTGATCCCTGACAATAGCTACAACATGGAGCAGATCCACAGTGAGGTGTCGAAGCACCTGGGCCGCATGTGGTTTCCTGATATGATGCCCACCTGGTAGACTGGTGCAAAGTGAAGGGATGGACACAGAGGGTGACCCATTTGAGGTCAAGTGTTTTCTTGAAGATAAAACTCGAGTATTTCTGTAATAGCATATATTTGAGTGTCTGACATCACTACAGCATGAAGACTCAGAAAGAAATTTAAAAAAAAAAATGGATTGACAATTTTAAATTAAGAATTTTGCTTCTACTATTTAAATGTTTTGGACAATGACAGATGGTGTCTAAACCTTTAAAATGTTTGTCATGTCCTCTGAAAGCACTTTCTACTTAAAAATGACTGAACTCTGTCCATCCATCAGTTATCTCTCTCTCTACAAACTGATCATTACAGTTTTTGTAGTAGTTTCTTCTTGTGACTGAGAATCTGAATTTTGTTGGGTCAGGATCAGTGTGTATGGCTGCCATCTGCTGGCTGTTTATGGTAACTACATCACATTTCTACGTTTTAAACAAGCAATTTTTTAGCTTGTCAGTACGCTTCAGTCTCCTAAATTTCATAGCAGAAAATGCAACATTATTTTATAAAAGTGTACACAATTCATCAGAAATATTACAGTAATCCTGCTGGACTTGAATGCTTGGTTTGACTGCTGGTCATATTTATGCTTAATTAACCAGAAGCTTCCAGGTAAATAATTGCATAAAATGTTGCATGAAGTGCTTTGAAATTTAGGAGATTTTAGTCGTTTTAACCCAACAGCAGTGCACTTTGTATTAACCATTAATGCATCAGTCCTAAATGCCATTTCTCAGAACAGAGGCCATTCAGGAAGCTATCTACAACAGGTAAGATAGTAATTACTATCTATAACTATACTATAACTATTTTTAAAAAGAAACACACTTAATTTATGTTATTAGTGATTTTCTCAGCATACGCCACACCTGGACTAAGCTTAGAGCTCTAGTTGTTGTACTGTTGACTCAGAACACTTGTTTCCAGTCCAAACAGAAATCAGACCCTCATGCACAATGCATCATTTACTATTTTGTCTCTCTGTTGTTGTTTTTTCTGGGATGACTTTGGTGTTTTATTGTGAACAAACATTTCATCTTGGTTGAATTTTTTTGCAAACTTCTTATTGGGCGTTTACTTTTTTATGTCTAAATATGTCGTTGTGGATTGTTCTTCCTATTTTTTAAGTCAAAACCAAAATCACTGGGTTTACTTTGTTTCACTGTTTATGTTATTTGCCTTTTTAAGTGTTAAATGGACAAAGAACATCTGATTTAAGAACATTAGCAACAGTAGCTCACTGCAGTGCTGCCCTCTTGCGGTGGGCTGCAGCTCTAGAGGATGTGGTCTTTAGGATGTGGAGGGAAAGATTGGTGTGTAATTGTAAACATGTTTAAATGGGAGGAAATCTTCAAAGTGACAACCAAGATGCCAGAAACCAGGTTCAACCTGATGAACATTGTTGTCATAGCCTGTCAGGTGGCAGGTTCTTTTCACTGATTGATTTATGTTTGTGTTTTTCTTGTATTTGCAGATCTGCTACTTTAAAACGGCTGCATTTTTTTTTGTTATACTGCAGTTATTTGTTCATTTTTTTAAAAAGTACTAACATGTATTTAATGTCTGTGATATAAAAAAGCCAAATCTATGATCTGAATGTCTCACTGACTTTGTCCCGTGTGACCTTCCCAGGGCTCTTCTTCTTCACCACTAGAGGGCAGCAGAGATCTAACATCAGACAGAGGCTCGTTATATAAGCAGAGCTGCTGCTGTATAATGAAGTATGCTCATGATAAGTCAGCCCTTTTACAAGTGGATTTGCTTGTGCACACTCAATTTCCATAAAAAAGCAAGTCTTCTGCAGCATAGAAGCCCTTTCTCTGAATCCCTTTCATTTATGTTTGTGCTTGTTTAATGTAGCGCGCGCACACACTTTGGATGAGGCTAAAATGAAAAAGGAAATGTGTAATTTTGTGGGGGTTTAGCCATACATTATACATTTAAACCTACAGAGAAACCAGTGACCCATGTGGGATTTCTCTTTAGGACTGTTTTGGCTGGAAGATTATTTTAAACCAGGTAAGAATTTAGTTCTAGAAAATGCCTTTTTTGAGGAGTGGGTGGCATGACTAATTGGGTTACCACTGTGTGCTAAAAACTCATCAGGAAAGCATAATCGTATTTTGTTATGAGGAGAGGAAGAAGATGTTGACCTACATGCGTTATTTAAGTAGTTTATTGCAAAATGCACTCCAGTCAGGGAGGAGGAAAAGTGTCTCCCTGATTACTTTTTCCCATAAAGGAAACATTACTCACACAAGCCAGTTCTGATATTTAGAAATATCTAAATAAATTATCACAGTGCTCTTCTTTTCTCCTCATGTGCGCACAGTCGTCTGAGTGATGACGTTCAGCGTGAAATCATCGCTTGTGACATCAGTGTCGGCGTGAGACTCAGGAATAAAGTCCATAGGGATGTCCAGGGTGGGAGAGGGCGGTGTGGACAGCTGGTAGCGTTTGGCCTGATCTCCTCCCCCTCTGAAGCCCCTCCACTCCTGAATCCGCAGATATTTTGTATCTGGGTCCAACCGATCCAGATGCCGGCCTTGTAGGAGCGGGGAGGGGGAGATGGAGTTCTTCAGCACGTGAAACATGTACCTGAGGGAGAGAGAAGGTGGCGGTGAGAAAGTAGGCCAGTGGAAAAAAAAAAAAGCCATGCGGGCCTTTGATGTAAATCAGAGCTTCTTCTCTAAATATCAGCACTTTCAGAAGCATCAACAACAGAGAGGAAGATAAGTGATGCTGCAGAGGATTCTCAACCTCAACATTGATGTTCTTTATTGACAAACTGGCTCAGAGTGTTTGCAGGAACATACATTTATTTATTTTTTTAAGATAAAGATCTGGGTTAAATGTCTTGAAAATAGAAGTTCTGATTAGTTTGGGTAGAAATTCAATCATGGCTTTTTAACAAGAGATATGATCAGTTAGAGTAGATTAATTTTAACCCTTTAAAGCCTGACACATGAAATAATGATCAGGAATTTTAAAATGTAAAATGACTTGGCTAATGTTAAAAAAACAATCATTGACCTTTATATTGTGTTTATTGTGTTACTATTTAATCATACGACATTCTAAATAAAATTTGCGCTTGCCAACTTCAGTTCTCAAACCTTCCACCAGAGGGCAGAAGACCTGTATAGGATTCAATACAGCAGCTTTTTGAGGAAAATACAAGTCTTTTTAGAAAGACAGAGCTCCTAGAAACTTAGAAATATGTGTATTAGATATGATACAACTGGTGGTAAAGGGCTAAGAAATTTAAACATTTTATGGCAAAAAGAAACCCACGATTTAATGTCTTTCATCATTCTAGAAATTCAAATATGATCTAATATTGGTACAGTATTGAACAAATTAGGAAAAATTGCTGAAATAAAAGTATATCTCTAAATTTTATATTTAATTTCCAGCTGTTTTATTTTTAAAATGCGGCTTTATTTTGAAAAATATTTTGGAGTTATTCGACTTTTACTATTTTAAATATAAAATAAATGAATAGAAAATATTATAGGCAGCTTTTCCTCTTGTCCGCTTTTTAATAAATGCAAGTTTAGGGGATTTCTATTCATTCAGTTATACACACATTTACTGTGACAACATCAAATGAGAAGTACAAATGAAAGAACTGGGGGAAGGCCACAATCTGCTGCTTTTATCCACTCATATTCACTTTTTTACAACAACAAAAGTGAATTAAATTGCTGTTTCCTGTTGGATTTGTGGAGAGTGACAGACGCAGGGAGGATGAAGGTACCTGGGCAGCAGAGCCACCACTGTGGAGATGGTGCAGATCAGGTAGAACATGGGGTCGGCCATCTGGCTCTGGAGGATCCAGTAAGGATTGGACGGAGGATTACAGGTAAGGCAGATGGCACTGTAGGCAAGAGTCACTACAAAGTACAGCGCCACACTGCCCAGCATGATAATCCAGTGGACCACCGTCTACCAGACAATCACAAAAACAACAGTTCATCAGTTATTATTCCAACTTAATTAGGTTCATAAATACTATTCTGACAAATTCAAATAAAAACCCTTAGATTTGGATCGATTACTAACTGAATTTAATTGTTTGCTGGAAGTTTGATCATTTTGTCAAATTTACAAAAATATCTGACTTCAGCACTCACCCAGGATTTAATTTCTATTGACAGATGAAGCAGGATGGTAAATAAAGAAATTGTGTTTAGAGGAGTTCCAAAGGTGAAAATGTCAACGTCTGAATCCTGATAGACCTAAAGGTCAAAGAAATATTCAGTCAAATGTCAGTAAAGATAACAACAAATAATCAGCAAATATTGCAAAAGCAAAAACACGTTTCTCACCCAATAAGGAATAAAAAAGCACACGAGACTCTGATAGAAGGCATCCAGAATGGAGATCCAGAAAGTTAGGAAGTTATATTCCTAAAAAATAGAAATAAGAATTTAGATGCAAATTCAAAGTCATCTTTACAAATCTTACAGGAAATCTCGTTTTCTCACTGACCCCTTTGCCCTGACCCATCCTGTACAGTTCAGGAACCCCCATCAGAACCTCTGACGAAACATCTTTGTCAAAGATCCCAAACATGATGGGTGGTAAAGAGGTGAAGAACAGGTTGAAGAAGATCATCAGCCAGATGTCGATCATCGCGGTGCCACTGAATCCACAGAAGAACTGGTACCAGAACAGAAGGTTCACGTAGGCCTGAAAACACACACAGGAGCACGCATTAAAAAAAAGAGTTTAATAAAGTAGAGCTCTCTGGGTTGAATACAAGACTCACCACGTTCTTGTAGAAGAAGTAAATGATCATGTTGGCCAGTCGGGTGTAGCACCAGTGTCCGTGGACCAGGAGAAGTTTCCTCAGGTGCTTGAAGCGAGATATGGCGAAGTCGCTCGCCATGACCGCCTGGGAGTCACAGAAAGGAGTCACAATGCGTTTCAGGCTGTTTTAATAGTGGAAGAGAAGCGAAAACACATTTTTGCAGCTACATATATTAAGTCCAACCTGCATCCCCTCCTGACCCGATATCCCAACACCAACATCCGCTGCTTGGATCATGTTGACGTCGTTTGCACCATCACCTGAAACCATAAGAGTTTGACACGTGATTCTTAGAGCAAGAGTTCCTACAATTATCTCTAGTTTCTGTGATGCTGACTCCAGGTATACCATAATCAAAAATGCTGCCAAATGCGTTGTTTTGCTCTAGTTTTTCTGCTCGGCTAGTTTTAAGTTTTAAAAGTTGTACAGCATTAACACTGACTCGTTAAAACAAGAATAAATTCCACCCATTTTGATAATAACCTTCGTTTTATAATGAGATATTTCAAGGATCTGACAAAAATTTCAGCTTTGGAAAAATGGTGCAGGCTCATTAATTTTGCTTGTAGACTCAGATGTAGCACGCTTGATTTAACATTGTGATCTGTCATACAGCCAATTAAAATTTAAAAAATCAAAACATAACATGTTGAAGTTTTCTTGTTACATTCACTGTTTAAGAAGTATTAAAATAACTAAATCACCATCTGATCTTTATATATACTTTAGGTGTTCTGAAATGTATTGATTAGTTGACTTAATACTTTTATTCTGAAGTTACATGTATTTCTACAGGCACTTCCTGTTAGAAGATTAATATATAGTTTGTAAAACCTGTATATTCAAACAGCCTCACTTAGTTTTCATTGAGAGCCATGATATAATTTTATTTCAGAAATGTGTAACTAAAAACATACCTAAACATCCTAAAGTGCACTTTTTTTTCCAGAGTTTGTCCACAAGTTTCATTTTGGTCCAACACTATTCACATAGACAAGTTTTAAGCCCCACCCCCTCCGTATAAACGGGACATTTTCATGAGTGAAAAATAAAAACGACAAGTTTTTTTTTTCTGGTGTTGACTCCTGTGGGTTCATGTAGTTCTTATTTGGCAGCTCTATGTTCAAATAATAATATTTCTCATCCATTTAGCTTTTATTATTTGATGCTTACAAACACCAATATTGTGTACACGTGAGTAGGTGGGGCCCTGGTTCCTAAAATACAACATGGTGGGATAATTTAAATGGGATGATTTAGATTCACTTTTCAACAATGAAAGAAGGAGGTCCATCTTTATTCATGTTGATAATTTCACTGCTTTTTTTGTAAAAAATAAATTAAAAAAAATTAACTGATCTCTTTATGTGGCCGGTCTGGTAACCGGAGGGTCACCGGTTCGATCCCCAGCTCTGGCTGGGTTAGATTGTCGTTGTGTCCTTGGGCAAGACACTTCACCCACCTTGCCTGTGTGAATGTGAGTGTGACTCTGTGTGAATGTTGGTGGTGGTCAGAAGGGCCGATGGTGCAGAATGGCAGCCTCGCTTCTGTCAGTCTGCCCCAGGGCAGCTGTGGCTACAGACGTTAGTCGTAGTTTACCACCACCGGTGAGAATGACTGTGTGAATGAATAATGCAACTCTGTAAAGCGTCTTTGAGTGACCTGAAAAGCGCTATATAAAACTGATGCATTATTATTATTTATTATTATTATGTAATTTGTTTTGATAAAAATTCAGGAATAAAAAAAAAACAAAAAAATAAAACGAGCACTTGAGCAAGAACCCAACAGGAAGTTCTATGATTTTTCCCCTAAAGTTGAACCTCCAGATGGGATGATCATTATGGATTCACTCTGTTTTGCTTGTACTCAAACTTAAACAATATGGGTAAATTCATATCTGGTAAACATAGACTCATGATCTAGAACAGATTCACAGCAAAGTGAATGTAATAAATGCTAAAATGAGCATGGATGCAACCTGGAAAATGTGGGAAAGAAGTTAATTAGTTTTAAAGAGGGAACTGCAGATTAGGTAAAAAAGCTCTGGAACCAAATTACAATAAGGAAACCTTTATAAATGATTCATAAATGCTTTCGAAAGCATTAGACCTTCATTCCAATCTTAATCACTCATTAATGAAGGGTCGTGTAGTTTACATTTTACAAGAAAATATTTTTTTTTAAAAACCATTTACTTAACTAAATAAAAGTACTTGAGCTAGCCTAATAGTGAGCTTGTCAATAATTAACAATACCTTATAACTGGTTAATTAATGCTTTATAAGGTATTTATAAACAAATTAGCAACTTATCTATAAAGTATTAATAAGGGCGCTCTCATAAATTCCTTGTTAAAAGTTGTCAATCAATTATTATTATTTAAAATATTTTTTTTTTGAAAGACATTCCAAACATAATGCATAATGCATATATTTTTAGTAATGAACAGATTCTAATAGTTGATAAAATGTTTGTATTTGTGTGTAAAACTTATACAGTTTGCGATAAATCAATAGAATGAAGTTAATTCTTACATTAACAAACATTTATAAAATCTAGAGGACATTCAGCTCAGATTTCAGACTCTCTTACCAACAGCAAGTGTCATGACATTGAGTTTCTTTCGAATCAGCTTCACCACTCCGCTCTTCTGTAGAGGAGTCACCCTGCAGCACAGCACGGTGCGGCAGCGTCTCGTCAGCTCCACGAACCGGTCCTGCAGGTCCGGCGACATCGCCATGGACAGAGTGTTTCCATCGATCACCAGAGAAATGTTCAGGGTGGTGTCCACGTTACGGGGGTCCTCCTCGTACCTCCTCACCTCCTCCAGGGTGCAGTCCAGGATGGATGTACAAGTCACCTAAAAAAATACAAATACAGCTGCTTTCACTGACAAGTTTTTTATTCATCCACAGACATTTTAAGGAAAAAATGGAATGTAAAGCCTTCAAATTTTGTAAAGCTGCAATGAAATAATTTTCTGAATACAACTAAAACATAATGCACAGTACATATATGTGTGAGTGTCTTCCTTTTGAGAACTTTTTGACTGTTCTTATAACATTTAGGACTAAGAAATTTGCTCAAGCTCAAAACAAATCCTCAGAAAATGATTAGAAATGCCTCTGTTGTATTATGTTTCTTTAAAGTGGCACAGATTGCTGTCTGCTGGTAAAACAACAACACCGCTCTGCTGCTGAGTCAGCCCCAGTAGACTCATTGTTGTTCCTCATTTAGCTAAAAGCAAACCATCTCAATGAATAAAATATAATTGTCGGTTTGTTATCATTTTAAACTGGTTATTACTGGTAACATTTCTTTGTATGGTGGCTATGAGAGCTCAAGGTGGTCATCGAGTAGTGGATGGACAAATCAAAAAAGTTCATTAAAGGGGAATTTCCTTTGAGGGTTGGATATTAGAGTGGTAATTAGATATAGAGGCATTAGTTATTGTTTTGGGGGTTTCTGACTCAGTCACTGGTGACTCAGAGGGGAGCAGCAGCAGCTCCTCTGATTCAGGTGAGTAGTTTCTATCTGTTTGAGGCCAGGATGGGAAGACACGGTTGAGTTATTACGAAAGCTTCGTTCCTGCGCTACGAGATCTTTAATGACCTCGGCGAGGTGGACCCCGCGCCAGACAGCTTCTCGTTCTCAGATGGAAATGTAAAGGTTTGACCTTTAGTTTAAACGTATAAGCTGTCAGAAAAGGTTCAGTGGTTTAAACTGAGAGAAAGATAAAACTCACAGGTCAAACTGTCAGAGTGGAACGCTCAGAAAACATAGAACTTATTCTGAATTTAAAAACTCAATGCTGCTCAGTCTGTTTTAAAACGTTATATTCAAGAGTTAGCATGAGAGAATTATACCAGACGAGATCCTGATTTGTTAGGTTAATACTTGGAAAGCTCTTTTACCACATAAGCTGGATCACAGTACTGTATGATAACATGACAAAAACTAAAAGCAATAAAAACTTAACAGATAAATGATTAAAGTGTATTTGTTTTGGTAAAGTTATCTGATTTACTTTCCTTAAAACTTTTAGATGCTATGACTGATATAACTCCCATTCACAGATACAACTTGCAGTCAGTTTAGTGTGCAAAACATAAAATCAAACATCAACATATCATAAATATGTTTAGATCAGGTGTAATATTTCAGCATCATTAAGTAAAATTTTTGTTTCGTTGCAACAGAAAAGTAGCTCTGAAGTTGAACAGCCTGCTGCCTCCTCACCTTGTTTTTGCAGCTCATGTTAATCACCAGGTCCTCCTCCTCCAGTAGCCTGCAGGCATAGCCGATGTTGACAGCCGTCTCTGGCTTGTCACCTGTCAGCACCCACACATGGATCCCTGCCTCTCGTAGAGCCACCGTGGTGTCTGGGACGCTCTCCTGCAGACGGTCCTCGATGCCTGTTGCACCTGCAGGAGGACAAACATTCCAGAGACAGGCGTCGTTCACACACAGTTCTTATCTGTGTTTCAAGTGCAGTGAATGATTGGGTTGATGCGCGTTACCCAGCAGGGTGAGGTTCGTCTCAAGCTGCACAGCTGTTTCCATGATGAGCTCCTCTCTGCCGTCTATAGCAGCCTGAGCTCCCTTCCTGTCCACTAACCAGCTCCTGTACATGTCTTCACTCACAACCTGCAACACAAAAAAGATGAACCAACATATTTTTCAAACATGAAGATGTTGCTGTTATGCATTATGAGTTTGTACCTTCTTTGCAATGCACAGAGTGCGGAGGCCCTCCTTAGCGTAGCAGTCAAGGTGATGCTGAGTATCAGCTGCTATGCTCTTCTGATTCCCACTCAGGTGTTCTGCATGTAAAATACATTCAGTGTCACTCTGAAAAACGTTACCTACACATGCAAAGATTTTAATCATTTCTTCATATTTTTACTTCTTCTTAGTAAACTTTTACAGTTTTCACTAATAACTCGTCAAGCTTTCTAGAGGTATTTCATCATTTTCTGGGATGTTATCACTTTTCTGTCCAACACCTGACTTTTTTCCACAATGTAGCTTTTTAAAAAGCTGACTGATAGATCCTAAACTCAAAAAACAAACCAGTGTTGTGCCAAAACATAACAGACCAACTCTGCAAAAGAACCATTTTTAATTGAATCATCAGCAGATTGTCACAAAGACACAACTTATGGACATTTCTTTTTGTTGAATCTATGAAATTCACCAAAGATGGCAAAGAACATTATTCCAGGACCAATGTTAGGATTTCCAAGGAGTTATTAGTTAGTTATTAGCTGAGGTGAAACATGGTCAAATAAAGGGTTGTGCAACTCCCAGGCTCTGTTTCAGGTCTTTGATGGATTTGATGTTGTTTGAGGTAATTTTCAGATACTGTTCATCTGCTGTAGATGAAGATCTGACACTTTTCATTTGTCTTCTGTTCGCCACAAAAACTGAACAAAAAAGAGTGAAAAAGCAACCAAAGTCCAAAAGGAACCCCCCTTCCCCCAGTAAGAGTTGTTGACCACTATCATTTTACAAGATTACAAGAAAGTTTGACTGCTTGGAAGCAAAACATAAAGACAACCAGAGTGGTTTTCACTTTGTGCATACGCAATGCTGTGAAAATAGTGCCACTATATATTATGCAGTTTATAATTATGATTTCATATATTGATGGTAAAATCCTATATACTATACTTTTGGATTTATATAGCGCCTTTCTAGACATCCAAAGCGCTTTTGACAGAAGCTCCATTATTCTTTCACGCACTCATTTACACCGGTGGTGGTAAACTACGACAGACGTCTGTAGCCACAGCTGCCCTGGGGCAGTCTGACAGAAGCGAGGCTGCCATTCTGCGCCATCGGCCCTTCTGACCACCTCCAACATTCACACAGTCACACAGGCAAGGTGGGTGAAGTGTCTTGCCCAAGGACACAACGACAATCTAACCCAGCCGGAGCTGGGGATCGAACCAGTGACCCTCCGGTTACCAGATGTGTGAAAAAGTAATTGCCCCCTTTTATTAAATAATGAATTAATTGTGATTAATCACATTATTTGGAAAGCTTAATTCAGTTTCACTGAGAGGGTGCTCGCTGCAGAACCAGAAAGGTGGAGCTGCACAGGTGCAGCCACGCCCTCACCCTCACCCTAACCCTAACCCTAACCCTAACCTGGGCTGGGCTGAGTCTGGTTGAATGGGCGGGGCTGAACCTGGTGCAGCTCCACCTTTGTGGTTCTGCAATTGGTTTCACTCACACCCAGGCCTGGTTACTGCCAGACCTGTAGTATTAGGAAATCACATCAATAGAACCTGTCTGACAACATAAAGGAGGCTAAAAGATCTCAAAAAGCAACACATCATGCCCTGTTTCTAAATAGATCCAAGAAAAAAAAAACAACATCTAAAGCGCTGTAGTTAAGGTCTGAAGTCATGATTCCGCAATAAGAAAGAGACAAGAAGACAAAATGGTATCCATTAGAAAGTACCAAGACCAAAATCTCTCCTGATCAAAAACAACACAAAGGCCCATCTCACATTTGTAAAAAAACAAAACAAAAAACATCTTTGTGCTCTTCAGGACATTTGGGGAAATATTCTTTGGGCTGATAAGACAAAAGAAAAACTTCCTGTAAGTTTCTCATTTCATCAGGAGTAAAACTAACTCTGTATTTCAGAAAAACATCATCCAACAGTCAGACATGGTGGTGGTACTGTGATGGTCTGGGGCTGCTTCAGGACCTGGACCACATGTTGATGGAACCATGAATTCTGCTGCCTACCAGAAAATCCTGAAGTAAAATGTCTGACCTTTGACCTTAAACAGACATTTATGTTGAAAAACCCTCCAATGTGACTGAATTGAAACAATTCTGTAAAGCAGAGTTGGACAAAATTCCTCCACAGAGACGTGAGAGACTCATTACTAGTCGTCACAAACACTGGATTCTAGTTTTTGCCACCAGGCGTGTTACAACCTGTTTTTACAATTAGGGGCAAAGACATTTTCATATAGGGTCATGTAGGTCTGGATTTATTTCCCCTTAATAATAAACAACTTCATTTTGAAACTGTATTTTCTGTCAACTTAATCGGAATAGGAAATCAGAATGGGGCAAACAACTTTTATACCACTTTAACTGCATAGACTCTCCAGTTTGATATTTCAATGCAAATAATTGAAAACATTCTCATTCGGTTAGTCCAGATTAACTTTCACCAGCAGGTACCTGCATACGGCGTTCCCAGCAGCTCCATGATGGCGTAGTCTGCACCTTTAGTGTACAGCACATACTCTCTGGTGATTGGATGTCGCACCAGAACAGACATTCTCTTCCTGGTGGAGTCAAAGGTCAAGGTGTCCAGCACCTCAAAATCTAGGACCTGCCCAGATGGGAGCCTCACAGTCACAGTGTCAGGGGTGCGAGCCAGCAGGGTGAAGCCGTACGCCCTGGATGCGTACACCAGAGCAGCTTCATCCGGACTCTCTGCCTCATAGTACAGGTCGTCTGAGGACGCTGTCTGAGACAGAGGACGGAGCGAACACGTCTGGACTCCATCTGAGTCTAAAACACTCTCCATTTTTACAACGTCGATAACCGGGTGTTCTGATTGGGTGCGGTTCCTCTTGGGCTTGCGTTGGCAGCAAAGGCTGGCCTTTTTGATGAAACTGGAAAAAGTTTCGAAGGGTGTTTTTGTCTGGGTGGAGTGTGGAGACACATGTGCCTGGAAAAATGTAAACAAAACCAACCAAAAATGATCAACTCAATCAGACAATTCGCCTCATTTTATCATGAGACAAATCTCTATGTGACATCTCGGTCAAATACTAGCACCCTGTATCTAAATCCTTCAGGAAAACAATGAAATATTTGTCAGAATCAAAATATTGCTAAAGTAAAATCTCAAAAAGTGACATGTCAGAAACACAAATTAGTCTAATTTAACTTTATTTTAGTATTATACAAACGTGTAGGTTTGTAAAGCTATATGAAATGTAAAACATTCAATAGAATAATCAATATAGCATCAAAAAATGTCTCCGTTTAATATTGTGGGTTTAAAGAAGTAAATTTTAATCCATTTTTCTCTTCTTTCCCAGTCACTCTCACGGTAAACTCACCCTCTCTCTCTGTTCTGTTGCCGTGGAAACCACCACTGTGTTGCAAATGGTGAGACCCAGAAAGAAGTCCAGGTAAGGATCTATCTTTCGGCCACCACCTCTGCGACTGCTGCTCTCCGCTCTTTTAATCTGCTGAACCAGCTTCCCGTCTGGAATCACCTCCGTCTCCTGTTGGAGCAAAAGTTAATCGCTTTGTTAATTAAATGCTGCGTGCATGTGTGTTGATAAAACTCGTTTCGCTTACAATAAGTTTTCCCTAATCTGACTTAAGGGAATCAGGGAAAGTTTCTGGCTTTAAACTTCTGGTTTTTTCTATTAATAAATGAGGGTTAAAAGAAGGATGGGAGGATGTTTTTATCTTGAGACGCAGCGTGTGATGGAGTAAAAATGGGCTCTCTGCTGTTTCTTGGTCTTTTTCTGTCTCAGTCTCATTATGTCCAGCCTCATGGTCTTTGCCCCGTGGACAGAAATAGGCACAAAGATACTGTACTGTATATCACAGCAGAGATGACTAATCTATAGTGCACATTTACAGTTGATGTAACATTGGTGATCTGTGCCAAGTGGTACTCAGTGTGACCATATGTCCCGTCAGAGACACAGGGGCGACGCTGAGCCATCGCTGACACCTAACAGCTCGACCATCTGCAGCAGGGAGCAGGACCACGAGGCCTTTGACTCAGGGATGAGTCAGATTTTGGGTAAACAAAGTGACAGTTTGAGGCTTTCTTAGTCCAGATTTAAATGTCTGAGGAAGGACTTTTATTTTGAAACTGATAAGAGGTCAAATTGGTAAACAGAGAGGCCTGAGATTACTTTAGTGAAAGAATATGATGTGAAAAAATTCAGATTCATTTAAATTGAAACCCAGTCTGCAGTGATCATCATACCAGTGGACTGCTGAAGGCCACATCACATCGGGCGTTTTCCACCATTTTGCTTCTCCTCCTGTTGCCGTGATGATGCGAGTCCACGGGGTTGGAATCCTCAGCATCCAAGGACCAAACTTGAGATCCTCGTAGACGGTGGTTGAAGATGACCTCCTCTTCAGATTCAGGCTCATCAAGGATAGCCAGGCGGATGGCTGAAAAACATACTGGCATAAATGTTCTGTGTCTTTAAATTACACGAGGGAGCCCTGACCGATGTTAATTCTGTCTCTACTTCAACTCTTTTATCTTTGTGACTGTTTAATGAAACTGTATCTTAATTTAGAAAATTAACAAACTTGCAAATAATAATAAAAAAGCATCAGCCTCAAGGCGACGGGTCAAATGGGTCAAAACCAAAATGTTTTGTGTATTTGATTATTTTTGTGGGTCAGTTTGAAAAGACAAAAAGTAAAAATATACTAAGACTGATGATGTGGTGACTTTTAACTACAGAGGCACTGAAGGGTAAAACACAAAATATGAATATAAAGATAGTTAAATACATATTCTGAAAATACAACTCAATAGATACAAACACAACAAAAAATCAAAAGAGAAAGAAAAACTTTTTGTTTAGAAAGAATGTTAAAAATCAGAGCTCAACAAAACAGAGAACACATCTAAGAAAATGGTGAAGAAATTACAAAGAAATACACTACATATCACAATATTTTATGTACAAAAAACACTAAACCGAAAGGTTCTTACTAATTTAAATATTGCACTAGTTAGAATTTTGTTTTTGGAAACACAAAATTTCAGAAAGCACAACATTTTTAATGAAGACAACAATGATAAATGTTCTTTTCTGTTGCATTGTGTGGTTTTATTTGTTATGTTTTGGAAAAATTGCTTTTTAAGTGTTGGCAGTTGATTTGAGTGTGTGTGGGTAACTCCTCTCTCTTCCATGATATTATACATGTTGTAATAGTAACATCTTTTTTTGTTGTCTTTGTTAATCCTTTAATTTTCCGTGTCATAGTTGTGTTTGAACCTCTGTCCTACCAAATGTCTGAGAGCAAGCACTTTATAATCACTCAATCCGAACTGCCGGGGGTTTCATTTACCGTTTTCTTTGTGTGGAAACTCGGTACCCATGATGGAGCATCGGCGAAACACCATCTTGTTCTCGGTGAGCGTCCCTGTCTTGTCCGAGAAGATGTATTCAATCTGTCCGAGGTCTTCTGTGATGTTCAGAGCTCTGCACTGCATCCGACTGTCTGTCTCATCATCAAAAAGGTCAATGTCATTAGTAATGAAGAAGATCTGACCAATCTTCACCAGTTCAATGGACACATATAGAGAGATGGGAATCAGGATCTGCGAAGGAGGAAAGAAAAACAGGGAAAGTAGAGAAAGAAAAGACAAATGAATTTATTGACATAAAATAATCAAAGCTCACTCACTAAACGTGATTAATACTGTCACCTGTAGAAGGATGATCATGGTGAAGAACATGTAGAAACTAGTCAGACCAGGACTGTCCAGGTGACCGTTGCTGTCAGGGACCAGGTATGGGGGCACACCAGGCAGTGACTCCAGCCATACGTATTGACCTACGTATGAAGACAGAAGGATGTTTCACACTGACTCTCAGGCACACAGAAAAGCTATTTTTGTCACCACATTCCCTGCTTAGCTCTTCTTTTAGCATGTGTTTAGGCCTGTGGCCAAAGTGAGTCTTTAAAATTGAAAATGTAATGGTCCCCACCATAAACAAGACTGAGTCAGTCTGTGACTCTGTGGTTAAGTGATGTAATTCATTACTGACCTAGTGCTCCAATGAGGCACATGGTAAAGAGGAGAATGACGCAGAAGAACACGTCTATGTTTAGCTTCCGCTCCAGTTTGCTGCGCTTGTATCTCGACCCGTTGTTGTTGAGCATGGACTTGGTTTCATGGCCTTAAAGGTAGGAAGAGAATGCAATTTGTTCAAAAGCTTCACACAGTCAGAGTAACGCCTCAATAAAATCAATATTACACCTCTAAAAATCTTCTTGATAGTATAATAATAGGGTTCTTAGGATGGCATTTTTGCTTCTATTAGCTACCTTCTACATTAGCATTTTCACAATAGTTTCATAAATTTAAAAAACAAATATTTGTCAAGTAATTATTCCAATAAACTTTTAATATGAGCTGTCTCTTATGTTTCATGTGATTTTGTAAAAGCTAGCATGCTAACTGTGGAGGTTTAAGAATGTTAGCATGCTAGTGTTAGCAACAAATGGTTCAAGACACCAAAACAGTATTTTTTAGACATTCCTCCTGATTAAAAGTTACTATTTAAAGGTGAAAGCAGATGAATAGTTAAATAAAAATATAATAGGAAAACGCTTGAAATTATAATACATGGATACATTTTACAAATTATTTAACTTGACAGCTAGTTAGCTAATTCCATAAGTTAACTTGGAGTGAGTATCAAAAATGATTAAAATTATGATTAAACTCAAAGCTTAAACTTTTTTGTATTGTATTTGTAATTGTGCAGGTCTAAGAATTACTTGTGTTTATGCTCAAAGCTGTTTTCTATCTGTTTGTCCTATGTTCTCTTTAAAAATGCTACTGACTCATTTAAGGGAACAAAGCTATTCAAACCAACCTGGCTGTCTGTGAAAAAGTAATTGTCTCCTGAACCTAAAAACCTAATTTGTAACAACCTCAGAGGCATCAATTCCAATCAAGTGTTTGTGATAACTAGTAATGAGTCTCTCACATCACTGTGGAGGAAGTTTGGCTCACTCTTTTTTGCTGAGTGGTTTTAACCCTTTAAAGCCTGAAATGTGTAATAATAATAAAAAAATATATATTGTTTTTAAATTAAACAATTTAATGGCTAATATTAATATAAAAACTATATAATAATCTGTTTAATTTTATTATGTAAATATATGATTATATAAAAGTGATAAATAAATAAATTTGGCTCTTTCCACCTGTACATTACAGGTGAGGGCAACAGACATGTTGGTTTTTGGAGATGTTTTGATGAAAGTACTCCATCTGTCCACTTTAGGACATATAGGAGTTTGGTGCTAATTCAGCCACATATGAGGGTTTTCCAGCATGAAAAGCCAGTTTAAGGTCAAAGGTCAGACATTCTCTCTCAGGATTTTTTGGTAGGGAGCAGAATTTCAGGTTTCATGGTTCCACCAATTACCACCAGCTGCCCAGGCCCTGAAGCAGCAACATAGCCCAATACCATCACCACCATGTTTGACTGTTGGTATGATGCTTTTTTCTGAAATGGAGCGTTAGTTTGACACCAGATATAAGATGACAGACACCTTCCAGAAAGTTCCACTTTTGTCTCATCAGTCCACCAAATATTTTCCCAAAAGTCTCGGGAGACTCCTCCTTGAACCGCCACCTTTTTGTGGTGGAAGAGTTTGAGTGTGCCTAATTAGCCTAGGAAATTAGCCTAGGAGTTATGTTGTCTGGGGCTCTTGTGCCCCTGGTAGGGTTACCCATGGCAAATTGGTTCTAGGTGAAGGGTGAGACAAAGTGCAGTTCAGAAGACTTCATGGAAGTGAAATCAAAGAGCCAGAGTGCCTGGCGACGGGGAGTTACCGGGGTCCCGTCCTGGAGCCAGGCCTGGGGTTGGGGCCTGTGAGCGAGCACCTGTTGGCCGGGCTTTCACCATGGGGCCCAGCTGGTCCCAGCCCGGATACAAGGGCTCATCCACCTGTGGACCCACCACCTGCAGGAGGAGCATGAAGGGTCTGGTGCATTGTGGGTCGGGTGGCAGATCAAGGCGGGAGCTTTGGCAATCCGATCCCCGGACACAAAAACTGGCTATTGGAACGTTAGGAGCTGGAGCTTGTGGAAGAGGCTGAGCGATACCGGCTAGATATAGTCGGACTCACCTCGACACATAGCGTTGGCTCTGGAACCCAAGTCCTTGAGAGGGGTTGGACTCTCTTTTATGCTGGAGTTGCTCCAGGTGAGAGGCGGAGGGCTGGGGTGGGCTTTCTGTTAGCACCAAGACTCTCTGCCTGCATGTTGGGGTTTACTCCGGGGGATGAAAGGGTAGCTTCCCTGCACCTTCGGGTCAGGGAACGGGTCCTGACTGTTGTTTGTGCTTATATATACCACGCTTTACCCTTGCTTCATGGTGTCAGACAGGTTCTATTGAACTGATTCTTTAATTCTACATGTCTGGCATTAATCCGGACTGGGTCTAGCTAGTGGAACTGAACTCAGCTTTATATTGTGGTTAATCAAAGTAAAAATAAATAAATAAAAATTTGAAAACTGCATTTTATATTTAGCCTACTCTGTTTATCTTTGCCTGATATTAATAGTTGACTGCTTTAAGTGTGATACTAAAAGTGAAAACAGAAATAATCTATAAGGAGATGAATACTTTTTCACAGCTCTGTTTGTGAATAAATATTCCATCCATTTTCTGTAGCCGCTTATTCCTCCACAGAGGGTCGCGGGGCAGCTGGTGCCTATCTCCAGCGGTCAAGGGGCGAGAGGCGGGGGACACCCTGGACGGGTCGCCAGTCCATCGCAGGGCCACACAGAGACGAACGAGACAAACAACCACACACCCACTCACACCTAAGGACAATTTTACCAGCCCAATTAGCCTGACAGTCATGTCTTTGGACTGTGGGAGGAAACCGGAGTACCCGGAGGAAACCCACGCATGCACGGGGAGAACATGCAAACTCCACGCAGAGAGGCCGCAGAGCCGGGACGCGAACCCACGACCTCCTTGCTGCGAGGCAACAGTGCTAACCAGCTGCGCCACCATGCAGCCGTGAATAAATATTAATTCAAAAAATAACCTCAACAAATAAGCTTTTTTCCGTGAGTATAGAAGCTTTGTTTTGTGTGTAACTTTGCAGACTTTTATGAATTTGTCCAGTTGATAGAAACCAAAAATGCATCACCTTTCCTTTAAAAGTTCAAGATTAAAGAATTGATCCAGCTGAGAAAAATACCTGCATACACCACAAACCCAACAGCATGGTCGGTGTTTCTCACTGTGCAGCCTCGCAGCAGCAAACTCTCAATGCCAGCGCCCACCTTCTCCTTATTAGGTTTCTCTCTGCAGCAAGAGAAGGTGAGAATCGTTTTTACTGTCAGATCTTGTTAGATTTTTTATTATTGCTGACGTATCCCCCATTAGCAATTCTCCTGCTTTATGGCCATAGATGGACGGCAGGATAAGACCGCCTTTAAGAGCTGTGGTGCCTGAGGAAATCGATTACAGTCTATTACGGCCCCAATAATGTGTCTGCTAGCATTGGAAAATCCAGTAAGTGGGTTGAAATTAATTTTGCAAGGTTGTTTTAAAAAGCTCTGAGGAATTTTGGGGGGAAATCCATGTTGTATGTTTTATACTTACATATAACACTTGAAATGATTCAGATTGTTGTTTGGTTTTTCACACACAACAGTGCTCTTGAAGCTCTCAGGTTCAAATCCACGATTCTGGTAAATAAGAAACTTTGTTACTGTGTGAATGCATGGAAACGTTTTGCATCTAAAAATGATGTGACAAGTTTTGCACTCAAGAATTCAAGCTGTATTCCACATATCAAGTGTTAAAGTATGTAGAAAAACAGGTATATTTTCTGCTCGTCGTGAATCCCGTTGACTCATAATGATAACTTGCAGGTTCTTTAAGCAGCATAAGGACGCGTCAGCACTGCTAAGTTAAAGTGAGGTCAAAACAAGGAGAAAGAGAAAGGAAATCTGTTCAGAAAACAGAAAAGAAGCAGTACAATTTCCACTGTTCCTCACCGATGTGCAGATTTCAGACACAACAATCCTCTGCTTCAAGTTGGTTTCTCCATCCAGGTTGGCCGTCTCTATGTGGCACACTCCGTTTGGGTCCGACGTGTAGAGGAGAAGGAGGTCTGCAGGGACAATCTCATTGCAAACCACCTTCACAAAATCTCCCACTCGTACATCCTTCCACCTCCTCTCCACAAACTTTTTCTCCTCCCTGAGATCAGAGATGTTTCTCACATTAACCCTGGATGGCTTTCACATAAACATCACATTTACTGATTGATTAAATGAATTAGAAATGTATTTCAAAGTCACAGCAGCTGCTTAAGATGTAAAAAACAAACAAATAACAGAAAGTAGCAAAGGAGAATAAAATCAGTATTGTTGTTTTTGGGAAGTGGCCCAGATCAGTTTGTTTTGCTGCAGAATGAGGAAACTTTGAGAGGTTTTAGTCAAAGATCGGAGCTGGAACTGTTCCCAGATCAGAACCAGCACATCAAGCTGGCCGACCAACAGTGACAGAGGCTTGAAAGTATGCTGCTCTGCATGCAGGACCTGATCGGGTGGCTGCTTCTTAACAACACACCTCTTCCCAAACAAAACCAGGATGAGAGATTCATGTATTTTTAGTGTCATACTTATTATCAGTGTGCATGTTTTGTTCATAAACACTTCTGTCTGCATGTCAGACTGTCTAAAATTAGTTTAAAGTTGTGTGTTTTTCCTCACTTTGCAAAGATTACAAAGAAAATGTTTAATCAAAACTGAGACTAATTATAAGGGCTGAGTTAAATACTGTAGCTACTCTGACCAAGACCATAAATTACACATATTTTAGTTTAATCTTTATTTTTAGTTATCTGCACTCAAAAAGATAACCAAGACACCACGTTTGACTGACTTAAATAAACACGTTTGCTCAACATAAACCGACAGAGTTTTGTTTATTTGGTCTAATCTGGTTGGTTTTTATGTCAAATCTAACACTGTAAGAAATAACTTGTTAAACTAAAAGAAAAAAAGTGAAGTTATTTTTCTGAATTAAACATATATTTTACCCTAACTAAATTAAGTCAATACAATTTTTGGGATTGACTCAACTTTTCTCTACTACTGTTGGTTCTCAGCCTAACTGTTCGGTTGAACTAATTTTAATCTTGACAACAATCTTCTTCTTTGATATGTTTTCATTCCTTTTATAAAATTATACCACAAACAATTATGCTTGTTTACAAAATGACTTCCTTTTGTTTTACTGAGATCTAGTTTTTATAGTCAGTTGAATTAAATTTGACAATACTTGTTAAAATAAAAGTATTTACATGAAATTAGTTTACCTATATAAAAAAAAATCAAGCTTATAAAAAATGCTTGACCAAACCTATTTTAAATCACAACAGCATGATCCCTTAGAAAAAAGTTTTTAAAATAGTGTAAATTTTCTTCCCATGTTTGATTTGTGTTTTTGAAAGTAGAAAGTATTAAAATTGTTACTACCAGGCCATCTGAATCCGTTTCACGCGTTTTTATTCACAAATTTATTTTTTAAATATTTCAAAATTGATTTTATGATTGATAATAATAATAATTATTATAATTATAATAATAATAATAATTATTATTATGTATTTGGGATGTACCACACCTTATTTTTCGTTTGTGTTTTGTAGTCGATACGCTGTTTGTTTTGTTATGTTTTCATGTAAATGTAAAGAAAAAGAATTAATAAAAAAAAATCTGAAAACAATTTTTGATTTAAAAATATTTTTTAAAATAAAAACGACATCTTTCTTTTTAAAAAATCCGTACAATTCGTCTCATTTACTAAAATTAAAGTGATAAATTGTGTTTAAGGTGTGACATAAATGCAATGTGTGGATGACAGTGAGTGTTTGATACCACATAATACAAATGACAGCCTGAGGCGTGGTGACTGGTTTTTAAATCTCCTCTGTGTGCAGACAATAAAGTGAGACATGTTTAACAAAACAAGAGAACGTCATGTTCATACAGCCAGATTAGCAGGCGGCGGAGTGTCTTATACAGAGGGAGGTTTCAGCAGGGTTGGCCCAAAATCTAAGAACACTTCACACCTCTGAGAAAACAAAAGGGTTGATCAGAAATATCTGCAAGATCTCTCTCTCTCTCATCATCCTTTAAGGTAAACTCATTGATAGTTTGTTTTATGTTTTAAATCTAGTTTCTGGATGAACATTACCAAGACAAAGAAGAAAAGGGTTAAAGATTTATTCACGAGCTTCTGGGTTTTTACAAACCCAAAGTGGAGGTTTAGCATCCCCAAACGGCAGGAACCAGGAGGAACCTGCTCACTCTGGTTTAACGCCTGAATGTGTGATGTCATGATAACAGCATGCTCTCAATAGAGCCTGGAATACCGGGTCAAGAGAGTCCACGTTCAGGTCACCTGGATCTCATTGCAACAACAGATTTTACATGATGCAGCTTTTCTCCACATCTGAGGTTTCATATAAGCTCCTGGGCTTTAGGGTTTATGGTAGGTGTCTTCATCCAGACTTCATCAGAGATTTGACATCTCCCTCCTCCTCATCGTCCCACCAAAATCTCAGCAGAAAACGGCCTGAAAACCTTCCTTTGTGAATTATTCATTTTTCACCAGTAACTCAAAAATAGCAAACAGCCAACCTGCCTGTCTCTGCTGACGCAACACCCAGATTAGGGTTTCATCAAATGTGCGCAATATGATGGTGAGAGATACTGTTATGAGAGGAATACATCTCCCCCTAAGTCCTAAACTCCCAATGGAGCTAAACCACACAAAGATTCCAGTTTCCACATCTTACATGATTCGTGTTTGTGCTCAGGGCAGGTGAAATACCTGCTGTAGGTGAAACACGGTGTGTTGTTGACCTTCTTGTCCGACTGGTACCTCCTAAAGTCCTCCCAGGCGTCCTTCAGGGCCGTCAGAGCCAAGATGACACAGATGGGGATCAGAGCTACCTGTGGCTGGAAAGCATTCACCATGGGGATGAAATTCAAAATAGCCAAGCCCACAAAGTAGATGTTAGCCAGACGGTGAAACTGCTCATAAAGGTTCATAGGAATAAAAAACAGAAGAGAGTATTTGGTGGTCTTGATGGCGTTCGATGAGAAGAAGCGATTGGGTTGCTTCCCCTTCTCCAGCCCATCATAAGGCAGGTTGGACACCAAGCTGCGGAGCTCCTTCTCCCGTGCCCTCTGACCTTGCAGAGCATCCCTCACCAGGGCCAGAGGGCTCCTCCACGGCATGGCTCTGCTGTCTCTGGTACTTCCTCACCAAACTTCCATCCTCACACAAGTTAAAGAGCTCGAGTCATCTCCTCCTGCTGTGATTCTCTATAAAGTGTCCTGAGTTAAAACAAGTGACAGCACACCTTAACTTACACCGCCCCTTTGCTTTGACAGGAACGTTTGCATTCCTGCATCTGGAGCTATTAGGGGAAACAGGGCAGCCAAATACCACTCAGCAATGAAACAACCTGTTTTCAAGTGACTGAACTGGTTTTACATAAAGTTCTTCACATCACAACACAGATAGTTCAGTAATCGTTGCTGCTTTTCAACAGCATATTACCTGATAAAGGTAAAAATAAGATAACAATAGAAAATAAATATTGCTGTACCAAGAATGTGTGTCAGGTTCACGTTTCCAGAGCAGGAAACTGGTGCAGTAGATATTTAAACTGACAACTCAACACTGAGCAGACTGCTTAAAAAACAAAGATGAAAACTCTGGAACACCAGATCAGAAAAAGTGCATGATTCAGGCTGAGTGGTTTACAGACTTTTAGAGCTGAAATCAGTTGTTACACTAAAAGAAAAATGTGAATAAAATGCAGGAAAAATGCCTGTTGTTGGTCAGCTGTAGTCAATCTTGTTTATATTTCTTTTAACCGGTTAGCATGGTGAGGGCTGTGGATATTCGAGCACACTGGTGACTTTTTGTTTAACGTGGATGTGTGCACTGATGGACAGTTTCTTGCACAGATGGCATGCATGTAGGATGCTTTCCACTTCCTCATGTTGACATATGTTGTCTTTTCCAAAACAGAAGCCAACCCTCTTTAAAAAAAAAAAAAAACAGACTTGCTCAGCCATAAAAAAAAAAACATTTAAATTCAAAATCTCTTATTTGCATTGCAGAATATATAGATTTTAGGTTTTGAGAATGTAATGAATGAACTCGTAATAATTCCCTGTTTTGTAACACATGACCCAATCAGGTTCCTCCCTCCCAGGCTGGCTTAGCGTGTTTTTCCACCACACACGTGTGTAACAGGGGAGTGGCGTGACGCCACTCTGTCAGACTCTCACCCATTTGACTTGTTTGGCTCGCCAACTTCACAGCGACGCAACTGTGAGTCCACACACAATCGCAAACTAACAAAACACACTCTTTGAACCTAAAAACACACATCCATCCGTCCACGTGTCTCCACAGAGCAGAGGTCTGCTAATTACGCCACTGACATGGAAACACTACAAAGCAGGAAGCATCTGCCTCCCCTCACCTCCGTACACGTCAACACTAATGCCCCCACTGAAAAGAGGAAAAAGGGAAAGAAAAGGCCAATTTAGCACAAACCATCTGTCTGCTGTTGTGAGGTAATTCATCTGTTATGTAGCAGCTCAGAGTGGATTTTCACCAGCGCATGTAGGAACAAGGTTACATGTCACGTTACATCAGTTTTTACATCAGTTTGCCTTTATGGCTACTTTTGCACTTAGACGTTTTATTCCCAGGAGTGTCGCACAAATACACACAACCACACACACCACACACACACACACACACCTTACTGGTCTGTCTCAGGTTGAAGCGATGTTATTTGATTTCTGAGCCTTTAAATCCCAATATCAGATATTTAGTGTTTTATTTGTTCCAAATCAAACATTAGATAAACATTAGTCGGGCAAAATTCATTTTAAAGTTTCAAATATTCTGTGTTTTGCACCATCAAATATGCATCCATTTATGTTTTCAGGTCAGGAGTGCAGTCAGTTTGCAGAGTGAAGAGAGGACAAAGTTAGAGGTCGAGGCTTGGATGGATTCCTCCCCCCCCTCTTTTCTTCCTCTTTTGTTTTTCCTGCAGCAGGCACTCTGCCCCCTGCAGCCAGAGGGCCAAAGCAGAGTGCCTCCACATCTCCGGCTCTCTGCGTTAATGTCCCTTGAGGCCGAGGTTTGAGCCCAGACCACCACTGCAGCCTCTCGCTTCACCTCCTCTGCCTCTCTCCATCCATTTATGCAGCCAACAGTACCCAGCTGCAGCGCTCGCCCTGCGTTCGCCTCAGCTCCGATCCCCACTCAGCAGTCAGCCTCACACTCACACAGGAAAACGGCCACCCGCCAACTCTGATGGTGAAGTGATAGACTGAATAGAGTTTTAATTGAATTTAGATACATCTTCATAATTGATGACAGATATTACACAAGATATTTACAGTCATTATGAAATATTACAATTGGAATTTACATAAACTTTGTACAAAATACGCCTGACTTCAATGCCTGCATGGTGGGGTCTTTGTTGTGCCACCTCTGGAGAGCGAAACGTTGACCCAAAAGTCTCTGGTTTCTGGAAGTGCTTTAGTTTCAGCAAGTAGATGCTTTTAGAGTCCATTAAAAAGAAAAAGAAAAGAAGAAAGAGAGAGAGAGAAAAGTCCCAAAAGTACAGTCAGCAAAGTTGTGAGTTGTGTTTTATTTTCTTCCGAGTTAAATCGTTTTTTTCTTTTTTCTTGTTATTTGATCAGATGGAACAGTTGAGCTGTAATTTAACTGCAAAAACAACAACAAAGAGCCATTTAAATAGAATAAATCCATAATATTTACATGATAATGTGAGTATTGATTTATAAAAATGATTCATCTCTTTTTCTTTAAACATGATTTGTGTTTATCTACAGTTCTTTTGAAACAGAAACCTAATCACAATGGAATGCATCTTACTTCTATATCATTTCTACTGATAATAATGATTGTGGATTGCCATATTTATGCAGCAGCTCTGTTTGTTGGTTTTTTCTCTTTTTTTGCAATGAAACTCTTCAGTAAGGTTCTTGCACCAGCTTGCGTTGAGTTAAAGCCATTCTCTGCCTCTATATCTTCTTGCATGACGGCAGAAAGTAGGTAGTCAAATGTAACAAAAAGAAAATACATCATGGGCACTCTGTCAGTGCAGCAAAAATGGGTAAAGCATCCACAGTTCTCCTGATAAAACCCTCAGCAAATGAGTTTAACAAAAGTATCATTAAAGCTCCACAGTCAGAGAAGATAGCGCCCTCCGCTGTCCGCCTGCTGCCATCCAGCGATGCTCCCGACATCCACCAAAAGCTAGAAGCCAAAGCTGCACACTTCAACCGACAGAAAAACCCCAACTAATGCAACTAAAATGCTTCGTGATTCATCATCATCGTCAAGACTGAGATGCAAATGAAATCAAACATAAGCATGCTGTTAAAGGATGTTTTCTGATATACAGTAATTATAGGAAAATAGACTATCAAGTATGACTCCTTTAAAATTATTTATAAAGCTTTCCTGGATGCAGACAGCTCGGCTACGAAGTAAATAGATACTAAACAAAAGAAATCCTCAAAGTATATGCAAACACAAGCATAAATATTTGATCCACAGAGAGTAAGCTACGAATGACAAATATTAGTGATATATTGAAATTCTGGAACAGGCACCGTTTCTGTCTTTTTAAAACTCATTCTTCTTATTATTTTTTTTCGAGTGCTCATCTGTTTGTCATTTTAAGGTGTTTCCCAAATCCTGAAAGAGTCACTGAAGTGGGTGCTGCTGCAGTCCATCTAAAGGTCTTTGTATTCTCCTCGTGTTGTCTGAAACAAACCAGTTTTTAAAAAGTCAGCCCTCACATTTTCTCTCCTGCATCCGTCTCCTGAATTCCTCCCCGACGCTCCTTCTTCTTCTTCACATGCCGGCACAGAGCCGGCCTCCGGACTCCACCAGGTTTAATGGACATAGTAAAGCCAGTAGACCACGTTGAAGAAGGAGAAGACAGTGGGGAAGATCATCCTGGACCACTTGTCGATAGAGTTCACGTCAGACAGGTCTGGGATGTTCACCTTGAGCTGGGAGGCCCGTCTTCGTAGGCGTGACTTCTTCTGGGCGTGGCGCTCCAGGGCGCTGTGGCCGTAGTTCTGCCGGGCCATGGCCGCCCGGCGGTACTGCAGCGTCGAGCTGTCGTAGGCCAGCATGGTGTTGCGGGGATCCCCCGGCGCTCCCAGGCCCCGGGACAGATCCCCAGCCCCGCCCATCTCGTTCTTCATCTCCATGGTGCTGAACAGGATGTTGTCGTCAGGGGTCATCTGTGTGAAGGTGCAAAAACAGGTGGAGCCGTGAGAAGTTACTGCAAAAGAGAAAGTGTCATCAAACTAATTCTTTCAAAAAGTTATTTCATGATAACTAAGCAGTTCAAGGTGTAGAAATACAGATGAGGTGCTAAAATGGGTAATGCAAATGAGTTAAAAACTGCATTACTGAAGGTGAAGAAACATCTTTAAAAAGCACTGAATAAACTGTTTATTAACCAAATATCTGATCGATCATTCAAACAGAAACCTATAAAAGAAAATAACATTCCTGGAGCTGCACAGTGCACTCCACAAACTAATCCTCATGAAGAAACCTTCATTGTCATCTCAGAATTTCAACCAGGCTCTGGTTAAAATTCTGCCAATTCACAAGACGAACTGAATAAAACAACAAAAGAGAAAAAAGAAAAAGCAAAGATACATAAAACAAAAGTGACAGGAGGAGGTTGAGAGAAATAGCAAGGGCTTTGCAGAGATGGAGGAGTGGCTAAAAGGTTCAGGGCAGGTCGGGAGAAGCGTTGTGGGAGGTGAATTCGGATCAACGTTTCTTCATCCATAGCCTGACTTCTGAGGAAAAGCATCCCTATAATCCAATCCCATCCTTCATGTGTTTTGTTGTTTTTGTGCAAAGCCACTCAGTTGGTGTTATTCATCAAAATGCAAATGATTTCTTTCAGACCATTGTCTGTTTTTTTTTGTTTTTTTTTTGCAGTTGCATCATTTAATTTCAAGAGATTGATTAATTGCATTTTTTTTTCCATCTTAATGAAATTATCTTAATATAATCTATGGCTGTTTGTCATTTCCCATCAATTCAGATGTACAGATTAAATCAGTGCCTGCAGAAATGAAACTAATAAGCCATGTTTGTCAGGAAAATGCATGAAGAGCAAACCAAGAGAGGGGAAAAAAACACAATGGTGGGAGTGATGATCAAGGTTGCCTTAAAAATCTACAAAAAAAATCAAAGAAATGCACAAAAACTACAGCATTTTCCTCTGATCTGGACTGATTCAGGTTGATGACAGTGTTAGCTTAAACTATCAGAACCTCCAGTACCTTATTTCTTTGATCGCCTAGTCCTAATGCGGCATCGTCCACAAAGATGGGATCCCACATCGAGTCATACGCGTCAATTTCCCTCTGTTTCATTCTGGCATACAGAGCATCATCTCTTTGAACTACATTTCCCACCAGCCACTGCAAGCATACAAAATCAGCACTGTTACTTCGGGGAACTCGTAGCTTGCCACGCTCAGAAGGAAAGAGTGCTTTATTTGTTTAATTTATTCCTTTAAACGCTGTTGTTTCTAAATGTGCTGAATAAAATCTAAAGAGAAGGCTCTGGCGCCACAGACGGGGATTTTTCCAAGGCGCCTTGTCCTCTGGGAGACAAAGAAATGTGGAGACAAAGTATTTTCTTTTAAAAAAAAACTCAGCGATTGCTTCTGCATTTACTCTGTTTGAAGGCGTTGATGCACAACGCTAAACCACTAAAATAATAAAAAATAACGGAGAGCTGGAGTTGAAAAAAAGAGCTGGTGAAGGACATCAAGCATTGATTACAGCATCACATTGTCCCTGAGAGGAGAAGAAGTCATTTGTTCCACAGAAACAAACATATATAATAACAGACAGCACAAAAAGCCTTAGAGGAGGTTTCCAATCACACTTACCTTGTTGGGGTCGGGTCTCAGCTTCTCGTTGTTGGCTGTGGCTGCTTTCTCAGCCGCCTTCTTCTGCCGCTGGGGTCCCTGGCCGAAGAAGATGTAGTTGACGAAGGCGTACTCCAGCAGGGCCAGGAAGACAAACACAAAGCAGCCCATCAGGTACATGTCGATAGCCTTCACGTAGGGGATCTTAGGGAGGGTTTCTCTCAGATGGGTGTTGATGGTGGTCATGGTCAGCACCGTGGTGATCCCTGAAGATCAGCAGAGGAACATTTTTAGGAAGCTTTTGAGTTTTGCATCATTTAAAAATTCACTTTGGTCCAAAAGGTCAAAAACAACTCCCTTTGATGAGCTTGTGAACACACCTCTATCTGACGGTTTAACATGAAAACTACTGGTCAACCTTTAGATGGGGTCACAAAATTAACGAGTCAGGGCAATTGTGGTCGATTCAGTAAATTATTCTGCAGTCAGAGCCATGAAATATGAATAAAAGATGGACACAGTCACCACGAACTCAGCCATCAATGTAGCTTTGAAGCATCGTGTTTGTAATCTGGGTCTTTGTGAAGTCTAGAGTGGCCAGATCTAAGCTAAAAGGAGGGGGAAATGGGACAGAAATGTTTTTTAGGACAAATATGAATTTAATTATTGATCAATTTTCAGAAGGACCACCAGCATACTGCTAAGACGGAGTTCATACTGATTATGAAATCATGAAGATTTGCAAAGTTTAAAGGTCAAGAAGCTTTTATAAACATGACATGTTTGGCATTTGCATTAATTACAGACAGAGGTACTTTAGTCCTTTGATTTTCACATGAAGTACGAAGCAATTCAATAAAGTATATATATGTTTCTTTGCAATTTTGGTTTATTTGGGGCAGTAAGGGTCCAAAATGTTTGATATTTGATGTATTTTCAAGGTTCTGAAAGGATGTAAATTTTTTTAAATAAAGTACTTAAAAGTGCTTGAAACTGTAACCGAAATGGGTTTACTATAACATTTACGAGACAAGGAATGTAAATACCGGTAATAATTGTGTCCGGGACAAAAGGGCTGATTGGCCGGGGCGGGGACACCGAACATGTAGGACGTGTCTCTCCTTGCTCCCCGAGTTTGGGTTTATTTAAACTTTCTAACACAGTTTTTCCTCACTAACTTGGCTGGTAAACAGCTGTGACTCGAATTCGGTCGACTTTTGTGTGTTTTGTGGGAATTTCAGTCGACAATGGCAGCTAAACGTGATAACCCGGCTCGCACAGGCCGTGCTAACAAGGCTACTTCCTCGACCGAACCTACTTCTCCACTGAAAGTGGCCACGGGCCCTGAAGAAGCGCTCAATTTGGATCTTCTCCGTTCTATGTTGGATCAGTTGAAAGGGGATATTTGCGGAAAGATTGATTCGCTGTCTTGTGAGCTTCGAGCGGACATCTCTTCGGTAAGAGAGGAGCTTCGGCAGACCATTGAACCGATGCAACAAAAACTTAGCTCCCATGATCAGGACATCGTGGAGTTGCAGCGCGCCAGCACTGACCACAGTGACCAGCTAACTTCACTGGATTCTACAGTTTCTATGCTCAAAGCCGAGGTTAAACTGTTGACCGATAAATGTGAGGATTTGGAGGGCAGAGCTAGGAGGAATAACATCCGGCTGGTTGGTGTGCCAGAGGGGGCTGAGGGTGTGCGCCCAATTGAATTCGTTGCCCAGCTGCTGAAGGACGCTCTTGGTCTGGAGGAGTTGCCCCTGCTCGATCGGGCACATCGCACTCTTCGATTCAAGCCCAGTGACGGTAAACCACCCCGACCCTTTGTGATTCGTGTACACTTTTTCCATGTGAGGAATGACATTTTACGCCGGGCCAGCGAGACTCCTCCTCTCCACCAAGGTAAAAGACTGTTTCTCTTTCCTGACTATACTGCATCAGTCGCGAAGAAACGCGCGGCATTTACAGATGTTAAACGTCTGTTACATGCATGTCCTGGAGTGAAGTTTGGATTGAGGTTTCCCGCGACTTTAAAGATCACTCTTCCTGGTGGAGCTACACACTCCTTTGAGGACCCAGCTACTGCAATGGCCTTTGCTAAGGAGAACTTAAAGTCTGGTGTCTCTTCTGGAGCTACAGTCTGAAAGCGGCTGGCAGCTTGTTTGATAAACTGGGGGACAATTTAATTTAATTCATTTGATTGTGGCTAAGTTGCCCGGCTGTTACTTGGGCCTGAGTCAATTTCTTTGTGTGTGTGACTGTGTTAGTTTATACATTTATTCTGTGCATCATTTCAACCTCGCATGAGCACTACTGGTTAGTGCTGTTAATGGAGCGCGTTAGGATGTTTTTGGTAGTTTGTGGGATTTGCTTGCATCTTGTTAGGGGAGATGCTTCAGCTTGGGGGGTGGTTGGGGTGGGGGTATGGGGTGGTGGAGGAGTTTTACTCTTCTTTTTTGTTGTGGGTTTTGTGTTTTGTTTTGCTAGGTCGCCTGTGTCACATTTTTATCTTTATGACTGTTATACATTCCATGCTTTTGTGTACACTACCACTTGATTAGCATGCAGCAGTCTACGATCCCGCGACAATCAGGAACAGGACTCAATTTTGTTAGTTGGAATTGTAATGGCCTAAATCAGCCTATTAAACGTAGTAAAGTTTTTCACCATCTTCAACATCTGGGTGCCCACATTGTTTTCCTTCAAGAGACCCACTTAAAATCTTCTAGTCATAACAGATTAAAGGGGAGGTGGGTCAGTCAAATATTTCACTCTAGTTTTAATGGTAAATCCAGGGGGGTTGCGATTTTGATTCACAAATCTGTTCCTTTTGTGTGCTCTAATGTAATAGCTGATCCTAATGGGAGGTTTGTGTTTGTAACAGGACAGCTACATAATAATCCTGTGATTCTGGCTAACGTATATGGTCCAAACTGGGATGATGATAATTTTTTTCATCAGTTGTTTGCCAAATTATCCGATATGTCCACACATCGACTTATCATGGGAGGTGACTTTAATTGTTGGCTTAACCCTGTATTAGATCGCTCCTCTACGAGACCAGGAGTCCCCTCAAAGTCTTCTAAATGCATTTTAGCCTTCATGGACGAGTTTTCAGTTATTGATCCATGGCGCCTTTTTAACCCGTCTGGCAAAGCATATTCTTTTTTCTCCCATGTGCATCACTCCTTTTCCCGTATTGATTATTTTCTTTTAGATAACCGTTTTCTCCATGTTGTTCGGTCTTGTTCTTATGATGCTATTCTGATATCAGATCACGCTCCGATCACATTGGAGTTATGTATACAGGAGCTTGAACGTACACGCCCTCCTTGGCGTTTCAATACGCGCTTGCTATCTAATGAAGATTTTGTTACGTTTGTTTCTAATCAAATTGACTTTTTTCTTTCTACTAATAAAACTCCAGGGATCTCAGCCTCCCTTCTTTGGGAGACTTTGAAAGTATATATTAGAGGTGAAATTATTTCATATAGCAGCTATGAGAACAAACAAAGGAAAAAAAATTAAAAGAGTTGAGGTTACGAATTTCCCAGCTTGATGATATTTATGCTTCCTCCCCATCCCCCAACCTATATAAGGATCGTCTCTCTCTGCAGGCTGAGTTTGACATTCTTTCTACTAAAGAGGTTGAGGAGCTTTTATTTAAATCTAAATATTCTTATTTTGAATCTGGGGATAAAGCGACCAAGCTTTTGGCCCATCAGCTTCGACAGGCTTCCTCCTCGCGACAGATTCCACAAATTCTTACTCCTACTGGTGTTACAGCCGATCCAAAAATAATTAATGATCAGTTTAAACAGTTTTATTCCTTGTTATATACTTCTGAAGTTGGATCTGATCTATCAGCCCTGGACAGTTTTTTTGACTCATTGGAGTTGGTTAGGGTAGATGCTGATACTGCTGAGCGGTTGGAGGGTCCAATTACCATAGATGAACTTAAACGAGCAACTTTTTCTATGCAGTCTGGAAAGTCTCCAGGTCCGGACGGTTATCCAACTGAGTTTTACAAGACATTTTTTGACAAATTGGCACCGGTTTTAATTGAAATGTTCAATGACTCTCATGCGTTCTCTAAATTACCTCAAACTCTAAATCAGGCTTCCATTTCATTACTTTTAAAAAAGAATAAAGACCCTATGTTCTGTGCAAGTTATCGTCCAATTAGTCTTTTATCTGTAGATGTAAAACTTCTGTCCAAGTTATTAGCTCTGCGATTGGAATCAGTTTTGCCCTCGATAATCTCTCCCGATCAGACAGGCTTCATCCAGAATAGACATGGGTTCTTTAATCTCAGACGACTTTTTAATGTTGTTTATAACCCATCTAAAATACTGGGGTCGGAAGCCATAATTTCACTAGACGCGGAGAAGGCTTTCGACAGAGTGGAGTGGAACTATCTTTTTTACACTTTAGAGAAATTTGGTTTTGGCCAGGATTTCATCTCCTGGGTTAAGCTGCTCTATTCATCTCCTCTGGCGTCAGTCAGAACAAATGACACCCATTCAGATTATTTCCCTCTGCACCGCTCTACACGTCAGGGCTGTCCTTTGAGTCCTCTTTTATTCGCTGTTGCCATCGAGCCTTTGGCTATTGCGCTTCGTTCAGAGCCACGCATTACTGGAATAAAGAGATATGGTCATGAACAGAAGGTTTCTCTCTATGCAGATGACTTATTGCTTTATCTTTCCAATCTCTCTGTTTCAGTTCCAGCTGCTCTTGATATCCTTAGTTCTTTTGGCGAGATTTCAGGCTATAAATTAAATTTGGACAAAAGTGAGCTGTTTCCCTTGAATCAAAATTCCCAAGAGGCTGCTCAGGGTTTTCCATTTAAAATAGTCCCTCTTGGTTTTAAATACCTCGGTATTCAGATTAGAGACCGTTTTGAAGATTTGTTTGATTCTAATTTTGCCCCTTTGATAGATCGAATAACGATAGACTTCCAACGGTGGTCATTGCTGCCTCTTTCCCTTATGGCTAGAATAAATTCTGTTAAGATGAATATCCTCCCCAAATTGTCCTATTTTTTTCAGTGTATACCCATCTTTCTCCCTCAGTCTTTTTTTCACAAAGTAGATAAATTGATCACTGAGTTCATATGGAACCGGAAGGTCCCTCGCTTGCGAAAGGGGCTGTTGCAGAGACCTAAGATCCAGGGGGGCTTGGCTCTTCCCAATCTGAGGTTTTATTATTGGGCTTCTATTCTCAGAGTAATTCAGCTTTGGATTTCTCTGGAGGGGGCATCAGCCCCTCCCACATGGTTGAGTATGGAGATGTTCTCTGTTAAACCTGCTTCGTTGACCGCTCTCATCCATGCACCTCTTAATTTTTTTTCTTCCCCTTTATGTAATAATATTATAGTTAAATCTACTTTTAAAATTTGGAAGCAATTTCGACGCTATTTTGGTCTACAGACCTTTTCTTTCCTAGCACCTTTATCAGCTAATCCAGCTTTTCATCCTTCTTTAATTGATGGGGCTTTTTCTTTGTGGTCGGATTACAGCATTAAGGCGTTCAGGGACTTGTATATAGCTGATACATTTGCATCATTTCAGCAACTCTGTGATAAATTCCATCTGCCCAGACAGCATTTTTTTAGATATCTTCAAGTTCGTAGTTTCATCCGCAATCTTAGTCCCAATTTCCCAGACCTCCCGGAGGCCACACCAATCGACTCCTTTTTAACCCCATTGCCTACCCTTAAGGGTGCAATTTCACATCTATACAATCTTATCTATTCTTTACAGTCCACCCTGCTGCACAAAATTAAGGTCCAGTGGGAGGAGGATTTGGGAGATATGATTTCAGATGAGCTGTGGGATGCCATTTTGCGTCGGGTTCACTCCTCATCTATTTGCGCTAGGCACGGCCTGACTCAGTGTAAGATTCTACACCGTGCTCATTTCACTCGAGTTAGGCTTTCCAAAATCTACAAGGATGTTGATCCCATGTGCATCAGATGTCATCAGGCTCCGGCCACCCATGTCCATATGTTTTGGGCTTGCCCTTCACTATTTTATTTCTGGACACAGCTGTTCAGGGCTCTCTTGCAAAGTTTTAAAAAACTTGGGGTCCATTTTTTACACATGTTGATGGTCTGAATTTCACGGCTATTCCAGAATAGTTACCCTGATTGTCTGCTAATTGTGAGGGATTTTGATTGATTAACTTTATTTACTTTTTCTTTTTCCTCATGAGAATTTGCATGCTGCGATGTTCTTTATTTTTTTTATGTATATGTACGCATACTGAGCTTTTGTTTGACAACGGGTGACCCTTTTTTGTTTGTTTGCTTTGTTTTTGTTGTTGTTTGTTTTTCTGTAAGTTATACATGACACTGCTTTGACTCAAACTATCAACTTTTGATCATGTTATGTCGCTAAAAATCAATTAAAAAATAAATAAATAAATAAATAAATAAATAAATAAATAATTGTGTCCATATTGTAATGATCCAGCCCCATATTGCCATACCTGTCATGTTTTTCTCTGCCTGTTCCTCCCTGCTCTAATCAGCTTCATTCAGTTCACCTGAGCCATGCCTGCTCTGCTTCACCTGTGCGCTCCTCCTCATAAGCGCAGCTCAGTCTCTGTTTCCCTGCTTTTTGGGTCCCGCCTGCCACGTTCATGACACATATATTTACTTTATGTTTGTGTAAATAAAGGTCCTGGAAAATCTTCAAACCTCACCTTGGATGTGCATGAAAAGTGCTTGAATTTGATATGGCATACGCATATGTACCAAGTGAATAATAATGTAAAAATGATCATAATTATCCTAAATGATAATAAACTAATATTTAACTTTCTATTGGAAAATTAGATTATTTTTAAAAAAATTCTAGCTTAGTAGGTTTTTTGCGTGTATTTTTTCTTTCATTTAAATTGAGTGCATGCTTAATAAGATATCAAGAAAAAATGTGCTCTACGAAGCTGTTGACCTGCCAGTTAAAGGATTAATCCACTTCTGTGATGGTTTATTTTTAGTATTTTATAAACTAATTCCTTAAAAAATTATCTTGGGCATCCTTTGTCATGCGTGATCTGAAATTGCTGTATTGGTTTCTGTTGGACAATTGCCATTTCTTTGGCCCAGGACCAACATTTCATCTATCAAACAGCAGTGATGTTTCTACAACTGGAGCAAAAGCATGGAGCAGTGCATGACATTAACTCAGTGAAAGCTATCTATAATAGTAAATTATTTGTAAAAATATGTTGTTCTTAAATATCATCTTGCTAATGTTAGCCTGTTGGATGTGGCTAAAGAGCTAGCTTAGGCCTTTAGCTACAGCAGATAAAATGGATTGGTCTATTTTAAAATATTGTGTTATTTCAACATCTCATACATGTATGCTTTGGATGAATTAATATTTAGACTTCTTACTAATGTAGGCTTGGCTGTTACCACTCACACTCAAATAAAAACAATTAGCTTTATGCTAACACCATCAGATACATGCATTTACCTGTAGCCTAGAGAATGATGGCCTTAGCTAACTCTCAAGCCAAATTTAATTGGATTTCCAAAATAAGAAGCCTATAACAGACATCTTAAATATACAAGTGAATTACTGCAGAATGCTATTGTTGAGCTAACGCCATGTCCTACAGTTGGAATCATGGAGCTATGACATCACTGTACTGTGATTGGCTAAATTCTGGCCCTGGACCAAAACATGTTGATAATCCAGGAGTGAAACCAATATGTGGAATACAGGTCTTATTATTAGTGCCACTGGAAAGAAAAATAATTGAGTAAGAAGTAGAAAAAAAATTAAATACTATTCCATAAAACAAGTCAAAAAAACCAAGGAAGTTAAACATACTATTCTCCTCATCCAGATTGTCTCTATTATGTTTTTAATTATTATTTTAGTAACATGGGGTTCTGGGTGAGTTTTTACTGAGGAGAAATATAAAAAACTGGTATTTTCTTGAATGCAAGGTGCAGTCATTCAGTTACTTCAGCAGCAGCATCCACAGCAGGACTCACTCCAATCTTCCACAATAAGAGCCTCAAACATAAACATCTGAAGCATCTAAAAATAATTTAATATGGCTGTAAACGGAATCTGAGCACGTTCTGTCCGGGTGAATTCAGTAGACAATGGCAAAGAGCCTCCTGGGTTTAGAATAAACTATTGAATCAGTTGAATTAGAACATGAGTGGCTGTTTTGCATCATTGCAAATCAAAACCAAGCTCAGGTGGCGATCTTCAAAGGACAGCAGTATGAACATGAGCATTCACATCTATCATTTACATTGTAGAGTATCTGACTGTAGTAAACAGACAAGCCTGGGAGAGCGTGACCCCATATGGATAAAAAAAACCTCCATCAAAGCCTCTAGAGACCAGAGCTGTTTGTGTTTCATAAGATAGATGGGTCAGACGGGTTCAATCCATGAATCTGTACAGACACAGAACATACTGTTACACTGTCGTTGTAAACACCTGTGTTTAGTCACAACCTGCTTTCATGACACACACACACACTGTGTTTGATACATTACTCATCTGCCTGCACAATCTGCATTTGGTCAGATTCACACGCATTATAAATAACCCAGCAGCAGCAGAGAGCTTTCATTGGCTGCTCTCGCTGCTCACTCTCAGGAAGCCGAGAGCGTGGAGTCACGTCTTTAACTCTCCCTCCCAGCAGCCTCGTTTCAGGATCCAGTATTTTTAGAATTTATTATGAAAATATTAAGCAATATCAAGCAAATGTTGCAACCTGTCATCAGACTGTAATTTGGCTGTGAGCTGGCAGGTAGCTGGTATTTTGGGGCATTGGGGTGCTTCGACAGACAGACAGACAGAGCAGAGCAGAGAGAAAGACAGCGTGCTTCAAGGTCAGGCTGCAGAGCTTCTCGCTCTGCATGAGTCACGCAGAGAGTCATCTCTGAACAACAGACATTTAGCCAGGCAGCCTGTCACACACACATATCACTCACAAGCTGAGAGCCAATTCTTTTTAAAAAAAGAAGGAAAAAAAAGATCAACACATCAGACTCATTATGGGCACAATAATCCATGTTGAAGTGTAATATGTCAAACAGCTCCTTTCATGGTCTGTTATCATTTGGCTTTGGGTCACTGTAGAGCAGAGGCGAGGCAGTCCTACCCAGGGCCACTCTGGCAGCTGATGCATCATAGTTGATCCAGAAGGAGACCCAGGAGAGGATGGTAATCAGGATGGAAGGCATGTATGTCTGCAGGATGAAGTAACCGATGTTCCTCTTCAGTTTGAAGCTGAGGGACAGGCGGGGGTATGAACCTGCAGGAAGCGCATGAGAGAAACTGATTTTTTAAAAACTCTTTGTCACACAGGTTATTTTTATGTTTGTGGGTTTTGATCTATAAACTTCATGGCAACCTGCACAGATTAAACCCCTGAAACTGCAGCTTTAAAATACAGAAGATGGAGCGTCTGTGCGAACCTGTTGAGAAGACGACATTCTTGGAGATGAGCTTGTAATCGACAATAGAGAACTGAGGCAGCTCTATTCTGTCGACACCGGACACAGCGCCGTCTCCACCTCTCCAGTAGAACTCTATGTCATCAGTGGTGTATCCATCTACAGAGGAGAGAGGCAGAAGATTCATCCATCTAATACATCGCTGCAGAAACAATGACTGACTGTTTATGGGCTTGTTTCTGCTGCATCAATTAAAAACACTTTTATGCAACATTTTCTCAGAGCATAGTTTATTTGCAGCATTCCAGTTATCTAAAGCTCGTCAGTCGTTTTTTCATTAAAGCACTGAAAGTCAAGAGGAAATCATTTAAATTTAATGAAGTTTTGCAGTCTAATGTGCTACTAACCACTGCATATAATATCCTAACATTGTAAATGCACAATAAAGCCTAACAGGCAGGTGTTTTTTTTTTTTTTTAATAGCTTGAAGTGCCTTGCTGGATTTACTTATGTATGAGAGTCCTTGAACAAACTGAAAATAATAAAGAGCAACAAAAGTTTAACAATGAATGCAGCTCTTTTACAAAAAAAGAGTTTAGAATAAAAATTAAAATGCAATTATTAATAAACTACTGCAACAATATATTGTTGTGAGTGTTCTTTTGTTGAAAGCGGCTGCAGCAGGCGAGCTGTTGTGTTGCAGGATGTCTGTCTCCAGCATGAAGAGCGAGAGCAGCGAGTTCTGCTCTGTCTGCCTCACACTTAAAATAGAGACGGTGACCTATTCAGATGTAATGAATAATTAAACTCCAGGGCTTTGATTTTTTAAAAATTAACACGAGTTTCTTTTGTTGCTAAGGCGCTTGACATTCAATGTGAAGTTAGTCACGGGGCTCGTGTTGGTTGGACAGGAGGCCCCACTCCCTTTACCCACAGGCTTTCAAAAAAAAAAAAAGAATCCACAGCAGACATTTTGATTTGTCGTAGCAGAACCACAGGTGTTACTAATAATATCAGCCATGATGGATTTTTTTCTGCAGGAACTTTATTTGTTTTATTATTTAAACCTGCAATAATGTGTGAAAAAAGAGGGCTTCCTGTCTCACGCGCTAACCTGATTTCGCATTGCTGACAGTTGATGCAACGAGGCACAAATATATAGTTTCTGTTATTCAGACAGTCTCAATTATTCCTGCAAACAGCTGGGTCCTGTAGCTCATGGCCAGCATTACTCAAACAGGAGTAAATTATGCATCTGTTGAGGTTTGCAGCTGCGTAGCATTTGGCGCTCTAGCGAGTATTCGCAGCAGCAGGACGGTGTACGTGGGATGGACTCAAAATAAACCACTGCATGCGTATATGCGTATGTGTTTTGTTCATGATAACATAGGAACAACCGGTGCAGCAGTGTGGCTCACTGGTCTGAGAGAACAGAAGAGACTCCTGCAGAAGAATCAATTAATTTATCTTAAACGAATGCATCAATATGAAATTATTTCTTGATTTTTTTTTCTTTTTTCTAAAATTATTGTTGTGTTTCTTGCCAGGCTGAACTCCTAACATATGCTGTGGAGCAGAGTGCTGAACCTGCTCACCAGCAGAAACAGTAAGCTGTCCCTCCTGTCTCGTACAAGCCCCCAATTAGAGCGCCATGCTGCTGTTTTGATGTCAGCCATGACAGAGCAGGATCAGAGGGGTGCATTTGGAGTTTGTTTGGTTTGACTACTGTATTGTATTGTATTGTGCATAAATGATTGTGCAGTTTTCAGATGCAATATTATTTAGAAAGCCGCCACCCTCATCCAGCACTGTATGAGTCCCACATCACAAAGGAAGAGCTAAGCAGGAGCAAAGATTCGTGTCAGAGTGAATTTGCATGTGTGAAATGGATGTTTAGCAAAAGACAGGAGGAAATTAATTATTGCTCAAGCTCAGCATGTGAGACCAGTGGCCTGAGCTGCAGCAGCGAGCCGCTGATGTATTCGAGGAGCTTAATTTTAAGACTTGTGTCCGTTAAAAATGCATCAAGTTTATCAAGGGAAGTGAGAGTTCTCTGGGCTCATTAGTCTGAATAAAATAGCATGCTCTGGCATGAAGTGATTCCAATGTTAAAACCGTTGCCAGTTAATCCATGTGAGAGTAGATACTGCCTGGTGATCAAAACTGGAGCTGTGTGTGTGTGTGTGTGTGTGTGTGTGTGTGTGTGTGTGTGTGTGTGTGTGTGTGTGTGTGTGTGTTTTGTAGGGCTGCCTGAGAGAGGACGAGAGAGAAAAAAAACCCTGTATGAGTGATGAGCAGAGAGATAAAAAGGCTGAGAGGAAAGAAAAAAGAAGAGGATAAGTCTTTGCAAAGAAAAGGAGATGAGAAACGGAAAGAGGGAGCGCTGAGGAGAGAGATGGAGAGCATAATGGGAGAAGAGCGGAGAGGGGCGGTTCTGACCCGTGCTGTTTTTGTGCTGCTTGCTCGGCGCTGCTGGCAATAATGTGATCAAACCCGGAAAGACTGAGCCCTACACCACATCTCAGCCCTATAATCCTTCTCTCCGGGGACCCAGATAAAAAAACGAAGAAGGACCTCGTCATTCTCTCTCATGTCCTCCAACTCCCCCTTCACTCCAGAGCTGGTACAATTACAAACTCCATATGAAATCAGCTCTTTGTACTGTACAAACACGGAGAGGCGGTTTTGGGAGAAAGCTGCGCACAACGTTGACTATCAGCACATCCTGAAACACTGGACCTAATCAGGCTCCTCTGCGCCTTGGGAAGCCACTGCAGTTGGAGTTGAATTAATTAGGCTGGATGTTATCAGTCACTGAGCCATTAGTGATGTTCCTCATCGCGATGCATATCTCTGGATATCTCATCAGCTTTTCTCAGCATTTAGCATCCAGTTTTATCAACCTATGTCCTACTGTGGTGCCACTGGGAAGGCAGAGCTTCGTGTGTATATGTGGGCTCTGTTTAATTCATGTGGGTGTGAAAGCTGGTTGTCAGGGACAACGGTACTTACAGCTTTCTATCTCTAGTGTGCAGTTTTGCTCATCCAGAGGGTAGCGGCGCAGGTCCATCATGCAGGCTGCAGTAGTGGTGATCCTATAGGCAGAGAGGAAAAATAAGAGTTTACAACGAGCAGCCTAGCTTTTTTATTTGACCTTCACTGCAGAGAACAATGTAGATATCAGAGCAGGATGGAGAAAAACATAAAAAAACACCTGACAGGACATGAAAAATGACATCAAGTATCTGCGTCAGTGCCCAAACTTTCCACCTTCTAACTGAAATTACAAAGTTACAATGGAAAAGACTTCTGACCTCAAAAATAATTAAACTATAAAAAATAACATAAATAAACAAAAGCATAACAAAAGAGAACCAACTCATTTTGCACTAATGTTGACTTAGTTATTATTTTCAACTTTTTCGTCTTTATTATTATAAAAATTTAATCTCAGGATTTACGGTAGTTTTATCCATTTTTTTGTATTTCTGGGGAATCATCTCAAGACTCCAAACTTAGGGTTTCACGATGTCCAGCAGGGTCATGACCCTAACTTTCGTAACCAGTGTGAAAGAGCAAATTTACTTCCTATATCTTATTAAAGAATGCTGAACAAAAAAACAAAAATGTATAAATAAATCTGAATAAAAATGTTAACTTTACCTTATGCTTTCAGTTACCTTTTTTGGTAATATTTGCATAATTAATGTTTAAATATTGCCTTACATCATCCTATGTCCTATACTGGTCAAAATGTTTAAAAAGTTTGCTTTTTCCTGCCAAGGATGGTAAAGACTCCAAATAAACCACCACCTAACTAAATTAGAAAGTCCTTCTAGTTTGCAACAGACAATTAAAAAGATAATCAACAAGAAAACAAAAGCTATAAAGCAAAAACAAAAACAAAAAAGGCCTATATATAATATTTCTAACATCTACCAGCTCCAACTCCTAATTCTCTCTAACAAAAACATAATAAATATTTTTTTCTGTTCATGAGCTAAAATTATGCACCAGAACTGGTTGTTGGGACATAAAAATTATGATTACCTACAATGTGCTTGCTGCAGTGTGTTGTTGGAGAGCTTTTAGGTTGAAACAGCACATTGTGTTTAGCTGAAAGAGGAAGCTCACTGGAGCACAGACAGTACAGGCTGTTTCAGCACAGGTGCTTTGCCTTCTGTGATCAAAACGTTATGTACTGGACATTTATTATTCAGTGAAATGAAAGACAGAGTCAGCAGCTCTTGGCTAGCTAACTCACCTCAGGAGCTTCTAAAAGTTGTAACTCTGCTGCTAAAGTATTCATCTCAGCACTGGAATATTTGGCCCAAATTTTGTTGGTAGGAAATATATTCAACCATATCAGCAGCTTTAAATGTAAAGAAGTCTCTTGTGAGTCAGATTCCAGGCTGATTAGCTAACAGTGCTAGCCAAAGTTAGCTACTGTGCATTAGTTGAATGCAGAGTCAAATTGAACAAAAAATTCAAATGTATTCAAATTAAATATATTCCAGTCAAGAAAATCTTGTGAAATCTTGACAAGTGTCAGAAATAATTAAATATTTTCTTAATTTACGGGAAACAGCAGCAGGCTAAAGAGGTAAAGCAGGCTAATCAGGAGGATCTAGGGATTCAGATATCATATATATCACTAGATGCCCTTTGTGGGACTCTACGGCGTCCCTACAAGGCGGCCATCTTGCTTCGTACAGCTGACGTTCTGCTCTCTATGGTAGCAGATGGAAGGTGAGCGATCACCATAACTAAAAACACTCATAACTCCATTAAAAATGAACGGATTTACATACGGGTTACTTTCTTACAAACCTTATTATGTATAGACTTGAGATTTGATACTTTTACAATTTATGAATTTCCCGACCATTATCGTTATATTTTGATACATATTCACAGCCATGTCTCTGACGTTTACAAAAATGCAAACCGTTTGAAAATCGGTTAAAAATTGAGCAAGTTAGAGGTATTTAATAGTACATGCTTCATTGACACCAATGTTAGGAAAGGGGGCAGCTGTACGAAGCAAGATGGCCGCCGGCGTAGGGACGTCAGGGTCCATTGACGAACAGCGCGGGTGAGACATCTATGATATATATATCTATGATTCAAACCATCTCCTTAAAAATGGAGGGGCGTGTCTACTTAATGGGATCATTCAGGCTGCACAGGAAGTGCTACAGCTATTTCCTGCTACCAATATTGGTGCTTGTAAATAAATAACCATAACATTCTATATGAACAACTCTTTAAATCAATGGAAACAATAAAATTTGTAAAAGAGAATTCTAATGAACTGGAAGAAAAATGTTTAAGATTAGAGGCTTTTTTGACGTGGCACCAGTCTACTTCTTTCTTTAGCCCTGTTGTAATTGATTAGCTTGTTAGCTCATTAATCCAGTAAGAAATAAATTCGATATCTTTCAAACTGAGGTTATTTAAAGATCTATTTACAACAGGTAGGATTTCATTGTACTTGACCTTTCATCAGACTCTGCTTTAAAACGTGATCTCACCAATATGTTCAGTTAACATATTTTAAACCTTACATCAGAAACCATATGTTTCATCATATTGTCTCAGTAATTAAAACTTTAACATCACTTTAACATATTTAGCTAGATATATAAAGTAAAGCAAGTGCACATTCTGTCTCTATGCACCTGCTTGCAGCAGTTTATTGCTGCTTTAATGTCCTTTACACCCTTTCAACACTCATCCTTGTGTCTATTGCACTTGAGTAGGTTTTAATGTGCGTGTGAATGTTGAGTTGTTGCATTTGACTTATTTTCTATACAAACTAAAGCACGTAAAAACACTGTATAAACTACAGTTCAAATGTACTATCAGAAGTACGTAGCACCTTGTTTACCATAAAAACCCTCATTCATTCATTGTATTAGGTTTATTTTTCAGGTTTGCATTCAGCTTTGTTCATAATACAAGCTACAGTAATTTTAATCCATGAGTGGATGAGGTGCAGGAAGAGATAAAATGCAGAAATGTGCAAGTATGGAAAAATACACTGAAGTTTGTTCACCTTTAACATCATGCCAATGTGTTTTAGTTTCACAATGAATAAAGATCACATTCCAAACCTGGACTGAGTCATAAGACCTAGTAGTCTTTACCTAAATAAAACACTATGTTAAAAGTACCTATAGCTACAAATGAACTCTTTAAAGTCTGACAAAATAAGGCAGAATGGTGAGAAAATTATATTTTTCTAAAATTAAACTATTTAACAGCTAATGTTAATTATATGAATAACTATTTTATTTTGCAATTATATACTAATGCAATTGGCTCTTGCCACATGCAGTTCTCAGATCATCCACTAGAGGGACTGAATCAATTCAGCAGGTTTTTAAGGAAAGTACAAATCCTATTAAAGAAGTAGTGCTGTTAGAAATTAAAGAGGTGTGTAATGATACATTGGGCATTTTAGGGTAAAAAAAAGGGAACATAATTGTTGTTTTTATTCTAAAGCTGTTTATTAATATTGATTTGATTCTAAGTTATGAAACATTTTGATCATTTTACACGTTTCTGTGTAGGCGGGTTTTAAATAAAACAGCAGGTCTACTGCTGTGAATAAAACTGATTGAAAACTTTAGATTTAGCTACAATAGCAAAGCCAGCAGTGATACAAATAAACTGTGTTTTTACAAACACTTATACTTCTTTCTTCCTTTTCTGCTTGAATCTAATCTTTTGTAGAGATTTTCACCTCATTGACAGAAATAAGATGTCAGACAGCCAAACAACAAGCATATTATGTATTATTCCTTTAAGTTAAGACAGCGGCATAATAAAACACACACTGTACATTTATGAATTATGTATGTTTGAATGATATTGTTGGACGTAGCAATAACACATATAAACCAGGTTCTACTAAATGAGAAATCAAATCTGCTCTCTGGATGATGATCTCTAAAGGGTATTTATACTTAAATAAGTTTAGAATAAGAGATTTGTGCATTATTGAAAAATCAGACCATAATGACTTTAATTTATGATAAAAATAAAAGCAAAGCAGGGTTCAACCCCTGGTCACAGGATGTAACAAAGAGCCACCGCGTCTGACAGGTTCCCTCAGAGCGTCACACTTTCCTGTTACACATGACAAGATGGCCAGAGCTGAAACGGGCTGGCATCTGGCCGTGCCGAGCCCCGGAGGCTGTCTGAGAGACCGGACACACAGTTTAAATACAGGAACTAAATATAGACTACTAAGACTTGTAAGTCAAACCTACACACGCTTCAACACACAACGTCGAACACAAAGCAGATGGATATAAAACATGATAGCATCACGAAACCTGTAAAAACATAGCAGCATGAAGGAAACTTGTTTTAGGTCAACACTGAAAGGTTTCCCTTCTTAAGGATGATTATTGTTGCTGAATCAGTTCATGCTTCGACTCTTTAATCGTTCATGATGGAGAAAACTGGACTGATCAAATCAGATCTTTTTCTTTTTTTTTTTAAAGAAAAAAATTGAAAATGGTAATTAATTTGCAAAGTTTTTGGTGCCATTGTATGAAAACACATTCCCTTAAATGTCTGTCTCTTGCTTCTATTCTCCACATTAACATCAGTGTGATACTTTGTTTTGTTTAAAGACATGAATAAAATATTTTATAATTGAAAATTGAATTCAGGACTGATAGTTATTTCATATTGTATCCCTTATGCAGCAAAGCCTAATTAAAAATAACATGGAAAAAATGAAATACTAGACAAGCAAATAAATATATATTCTAAATTAATTATGGTAAAAATATTATTTATACATCCATAACCTTAAAAGATTGTTTCAATTTATGAAAAGTTCAGCTATAATAGCTTCTTCAGTGTCTACTTTGAGACACAACAAATGTTGAAATTTCTGATAATTGTCTAAAACACATGCTAGAATAGAATAGAATATCTCTACTGTTTACATTTTAATAGGACAAAATCATTTTTATTGCAGCCTGGTCTCAGTATGTAATAAATTGTATTTGAAAAAGTGAAAGTGGAGCAACTGCATCTTTATGTTCACAATAAGAATTTAGGTATTTTATACATATTCCTTAGTTTAGTATAAGAGTTTGATACACTCCTGATTTATTTTTCCCACTTTCAAAGAACGTAGAGGTCTGTGGTATTCATTGTAGGCACACCTCAGCTGTGAAAGACAGAATCTTTTTTTAAAATCCATAAAATCACGTTGTATGATTTTATGAAATGATCATTTGCATTTTAGGCTGCATGGTGGCGCAGTTGGTTAGCACTGTTGCCTCGCAGCAAGGAGGTCGTGGGTTCGCGTCCCGGCTCTGCGGCCTCTCTGCGTGGAGTTTGCATGTTCTCCCCGTGCGTGCGTGGGTTTCCTCCGGGTACTCCGGTTTCCTCCCACAGACCAAAGACATGACTGTCAGGCTAATTGGGCTGGTAAATTGTCCTTAGGTGTGAGTGGGTGTGTGGTTGTTTGTCTCGTTTGTCTCTGTGTGGCCCTGCGATGGACTGGCAACCCGTCCAGGGTGTCCCCCGCCTCTCGCCCCTTGACCGCTGGAGATAGGCACCAGCTGCCCCGCGACCCTCTGTGGAGGATTAAGCGGCTACAGAAAATGGATGGATGGATAATTTGCATTTTATTGCATAAAATACGTATTTGATCACCTACTAACCAGCAAGAATTCTGGCTCTCACAGACCTGTTAGTTCATCTTTAAGAAACCCTTCTATCCTCCACTCACTACCTGAGTTTATGACACCTGTTTGAACTCAGCTGTATAAAAGACACCTGTCCAAACAGTCAATCCATCAGTCTCCATCCTCTCCACCATGGAGACCATAAAGCTGTCTATAACACCAGGGACAAACTTGTAGATCTGCACAAGGCGAGGATGGACTCCAGGACAACAGGCTAACAGATTAGTGAGAAGGAAACAACTGTTAATGAAATTATTTGATAAATGGAAACAACTCAGAATCTCCCTCAGACTGGAGCTGCATACAAGATCTATCCTGGTGGAGAATCAATGATCATGAGAAAGGTGAGGGATCAGCCCAGAACTACACGAGAGGACCCGGTCCTGGTAAGAGCAGGGACCAAAAGTCAAAGGTCACCATTAGTAACACACTACACCGTCATGGATTACAATCCCGCAGCCTGCGAGGTCCTCCTGCTCAAGCCAGCACATGTTCCTGTCTGAAGTTTGCCAATGACCATCTGGATGATCCAGAGGAGGCATGGGAGAAGGTCATGTGGTCAGATGAGACCAAAATAGAACTATTTGGTATAAACTCCCCTCACCATGTTAGGAGGAGGAAGAAGGATGAGTACAATCCTAAAAAACCATCCCAACTGCATGCACAGGAGTGGAAACATCAAGCGTTGGGGTGTTTTTCTGCATTGGGGGCAGGACAGCTGTACTGCAAGAGAAGATCTGGGGCAACAACCTCCTCTCCTCTCCTCAGTAAGAGCATAGCATCGTGGCTGGGTCTTCCAATAAGACCATGACCCAAAACACAGCTAGGGAACAGAAAATCTTTGGAGGGAGCTGAAACTCTGTGTTGCCCAGCGACAGCCCTGAAACCTGGAAGATCTGTATGGAGGAGTGGGTCAAAATCACTGCTGCAGTAACCTGGTCAAGAACTACAGGAAACGTCTGACCTCTGGAAACGGAAACAAAAGTTTCTGTATAAAATATTATGTTCTATTTTTCTGTTGTGTTTAATACTTGTTCCATGCATTAAAAAGCCAATTAATTATTTTAAAATCAATCAACTTCTTTTATCAAAACACATTTAGTGTGAAGTTACAAATGGTGTTTATTCCTGTTTCTAGAGACATACAGAGGTAATGCTATGCATAATGCTTATGTTATAATTTGGGGCACATTTGACTGGTTCTATACAAGAGATCTGTGATCAGTAATGAAGGTTTTATTTGAACACTTTCAAAATAAAGTTCACATCTCCAACGGGTCGATCATGGTGAGATTGGGACTTTATTGTTTTTTGAGAAGTGGAGGCTCACAGTCTTTCTCTCATCCTCTCAGGCTCTCTGTCGTTCCTTCTTTTTCCTACTCTCTGGGCTCTTATGTAAGAGCCAGTTAGCAGAGCTATGGTGCACCAGGGGGATTAACACAGGACTCTCATTTCTGTCCTAGTTTACCTCTTTTCTAGGCACAAACTTACTGCTGTGCAAACAAGGTAGGTACTCATCACTCATCACCGTGATCACCAGCACCACTAAATCTTCACGATGGTACGGTGGAAACACAGGGGAAAAGCAAAAATGAGGCCAAAATGGCAGGGGTAAAAATAACGGCCTATTTATAGCCCACCGACATCATCAGCAGAAGTCTCTGAGCTTCTTCGTCTGAGGCGACTTCTGCATCCCGCGGCCATGCTAGTATGTCCCAAACACATGCTAACAATTATTAAAAAGCTGATAATAAGCGAGGAGGAGAAGAAACAGATGAGGGTTTTTATGCAGGATTCCCTCCCTGTTTTTGCCTCTCCTCTTCCTCCTCCTCCTCTTCTTCCTTTCCACTGCAGAGAAAGTCTGCAGTAATCGTGAAGCATGGGCTCGTTTGCTCTTCGTCAACATCGGGGCCGGAGCCTCTTCCTCTCATCCCAACCTGCTGGCAGAGAGGCCGCGCTCTCACAGATCATGCAATTCAAACACGCTACATTTGCTCTGCGTCAGAGCTAATAGGACACGGGGTTCTAAAAATGTCTGGTTTCCTGTGCATGTTCTCTCACGGTTCAGACCGGGCTCTCTGTTTCTCTGTGTGTGTTTGAGGAACCCGCCCGAGGCGGCCGGTGCACCTTTATTCCAAATGACCTTGTTTACGGACACAACACAACCACCGCAAATTCCCAGACAGAATCTCATTTCGAGGGAGCATCACAGCAGAAAATAAATGCAGAAGGAGATTTTTTTTTCAGGGTAAAAACCTGTAAAGCCTTAACTGACCTTTTTATTACTCAGTCAGGAGAATAGAATTATCCTTTTAGAAGGTAAATGAGGATGGAGAGGCGTCCTCCATTTTGGATAGAGAACCCATGTTAAGTCATGTAAAAGTGCTAAATCTTCTAGATCTTTGTGAAGCGTCTTCATTTCAAATTAAAGCCACATCCTGATTGGTGACCTAGAGAGAGATCATTTGAAGGTAATGCTGACAGTGAGGCGACGTTTCTCCTCCTGGCCATTGGATATGATCTATTGAGCAGCAGAGTGGGACACTCTTAGCCTGACAAAAGACAAGGATGCTCACCAAAAGGAGTTACAGTATTCGGAGAGAGAGAAGGGCAGAGAGGAGGGAGGATCCAAACAATTTCTCCATTTTGAATGAAGTCTGACCTTCACGTCATCCTCTGTGTAAATCTAAAGCCACATCAAGATTGAAGTTTTCTCTCCTTCCCAGCATAAAATAATGAAAAAAAAAAAGAGTTTGTGTTTTTCTTGTTATGAATGTGTGTGTCTTCCTGCAACCTGGGCGGTGTCTGTGTTATTGGCTCAGCCTTTTCGGAGGCTGGGGTAATTAGATCAGACCGCCTCTTACAGAGAGTCAAACCCGGCTCTAAAGTGACAGTTGGGAGCGCGGTTGTAATTTTCTGCTCCTCCTGGTAATTGAAGACCGGGATTTGGCAGGATCAGGATGCACTATACATCCAGAGAATATGAAGTAAACAACACCTTCACCCTTCCTCCTCTGCAAGCACCCCAAAAATAACACCCACCCACTCACAGACACCCACCCGTAGACACGCGTAGCTCCAGCACACACACACATTCACACACACACACATCTAATATCCAAAGCCTCGCGCAAACTAACAACCGTCTAATGTAATGGTGTTCCCCAGGTACTGTGTTACAATTAGTTCAATTAGTTCAGCACAAATCCACATTCACCTTAGAGGCCAGCAACAATAATTCTGACGGTTATGAAGGGAAGTAATAATGCAGAATAATTGGGTATTTGTCCAGCAGTGATATAATGAAAACTTTTGAAATATTGCACCATTTATGAGGGGTTTTTTGCAAAAACTTTTGATTATTTGGATTTTGTTGTGCACAGTGAGTTTATATGCAGTAATGGAGATTTGGACACTAAGCTGCATGCTGATGTTAAAGTTTAGCCTATAGCTTAAATTCTGCTAAATATATTGAAAAATGTAATACTGTCCTCCCAAAAACAGAAAGTAAATAATGAAAAAAGTTCTCACAGCTGCAGCAGAGGCTCAGGGAGAGCTTGTCAATAAACACGAGAGCCTACATTTCCCACAATGCATTTCAGCTGCAACGTCTACCCTGGAAAAACCCACATTTTTAACTGCATGTTTTCTTTTGGATAAACTGAACTACAGTGAGATCACCGTCACTTCCTCAAGTCGACGTTTTTAGATTTAGAAACTTTTTTGGGATCATATAATGAAATCTCTGTTTTGCTTTGGTTAAGAAAAAACAAGAATGCTGTAACAAAGGACTCCAACTTAACTTTTTTTCTTATTTTAATTCCACCAATCACTTTTGCAGCTGGCTCTGTGGGCTGAGTGAGACACTTGACTCCTCTACACTGGAGGATCTGGTGTTTTGGGAAATTGTTGTTCACATAAATTACTGTTACAATAAAACCCTTGAAAAAAGACCTTCTCTTCAGCCTGATAGGTCACAACACAAAGAGCACAGAGCTCAGAAAACAAACAAAGGCTACTGTATATATATATATATATATATATATATATATATATATATATATATATATATATATATATATATATATATATATATATATATATATGTTCATTAATATGTATTTTTAAATTTAGCTTCCGATAATGGGGTCTTCAATTGCAACAACAGTCTTTTTGAGTCAAAGAAATAAAAATGATCCAGTATGTCTAAAGCCTGATTTTAAAGTGATTTTATTTGCTTGAGATCAGCAGGTCGTGCAGCAGCAGATCTGAGACACCCTCGGGGCATTTAACACCACGGATGCTTCTTCAGTAAGAGAAATTTTAACAAGGTTATGCAATTAATCAAATCTATATATTTAAATGTCACATTGATTTTTTTTTCTCACATTGTACTTTGCAAGTGCACTCATATTTTTGTCATGCTGTCCAAATGTTGGAAGAAGAAGAAGAAGAAGAAGAAGAAGAAGAAGAAGAAGAAGAAGAAGAAGAAGAAGAAGAAGAAGAAGAAGAAGAAGAAGAAGAAGAAGAAGAAGAAGTTTTATTTATATAACACCTTTCAAGATAGGGATCACAAGGTGCTTTACAGAAAAAAATTTAATTTAAATTTAAAAGCAAATAATATAACAACAATATATTATAAAATCAAATGAGATCAAGATGAACAACATGGGGATGTAGCCCTTTTTAAAGACTAAACACACGTCTTGTAATATTTAGAAAATTTTGTGCAAGTGGAGCTGGCAGAATGACGTCAAAACACACTGGCAGCGTATGACATGTTCAACAATAAATCTCTATTACCGTATTGACCCGAATAAAAGACGAGGTTTTTTTTATTTTAAAATAATGTGAAAAGGGGGTGTCGTCTTAAAATCGCGGCCTAGTAATTACACAACCCCACCAGCAGAGGGCGCATGCTTTTCGGTCAAAGCAGCAGGAAGCAGCTCAGGTGGTCCGGTCCAGCTCAAAGTTACAGGCCCACTGAGGATTAAAATAACCGATGGCCAGTCCAGCAGCAGCCAGGTCCACTTCTGGCGTTTTCAGACTAGTGTGGGTTCGGCTCGGCTCGGTACTGGTTTTTCTTTTCAGAGTAGGGTCTGGGTTTCTCGTAGCCTATATGTACCGAGCCGACACCTCCTCTCGGACCTAATCCTCGGTGATCAGACCGGGCCTACTGAACCCGCTGCAGGTGCTTTCAGCGTGAGCGGACTATGTACAGGTGAGGGTGTCGCTCAATTCACACACGCATTCTTCCTCACAACCTCGTCCGTCTCACGTATCTTTCTTTGCCCGACACACAAAAACACATGCAAAAACACACACTCCCACACACACACAGTCTCAGAGTGAGAGAGAGAAAGAGTGAGGGAATAAGGAGGGGGACTGAGCCCAGAGAAAATTTTCCAATTGACTGAAATATGTTGCCATGGAGATTTTTAACCCCTGACTAATAAGCAAATACTAAAGCAGTCTGTAATTAAGGTATTATTTAAATGATTTTCTCAAAATTTCAATAAAATCGTTTCTTTAAAAAGTGAATTTAGTCTTTTTTCTGAAGAACAGTCTTGAAAAAGGGGCGGTCGTCTTATAATCGGGGTCGTCCACAGTATATTCGGGTCAATACGGTATATCTAATTATGACCTCCACTCGCTCTGTGACATGACGTTTAACAATATTTTTCCATACAGTTCTTTTCTAAGCATCGACACTCCTGAAATAACATATTTTGTTTGCACTGAATAGCTGCTTGGATAGCAGCTGTTTTATACCATGTGACTGAATCAAGTTAACTAAGCTTCGACATGTGTTTCAAACTAATGTCTGAATACTGAAAAAAAAATATTTGATCAATTTCTTATCCAAAATGGCTCATCTACTGTATATAGATCCTAGTATGACATAAGTATTATTGATCTCTTTATTTATTATCTGAATTAATTGAATCACCCTTAAAAAGCTCAACACTACCACCTGCTGACATAAATCACTGCCTGCAGTCTCATTAAAATGTGAACTCTAGATAATTTCACTAATCATGTTAAATCATTGTGATTTCAGAAATGACCAAAATATATGTGATTATAATTTTCTTTCCCATAATCCAACAGTCTTAATTTCTAATATGTTTAAAAATAGATATTAACTCAATGAGTTAGTCACCCAAAATCAGTCCCAAGTTAACTCAGAGTTAGTATATACAATGAATTGTAACATCTGTTTTATTGCATTTATTATAACATGCATTGTAATTTTTGACTTAACATGTAAAAAGACATCAGCTGTATTCTAATTCAATGCACATATTTAAGTTTTTTATTTCAGATATTGTGCAAAATTTGAATACAGATAATGTCTTTAGCTCTATATCACTCATTAAATGGCTGTTTGTAAAAAGTGTCATTTATTTCAAGTAAATTTGCATTTTATTTCTCATTACTGCTCGCTTTTTGCTCACGTTTTGACTCTCAACACCTGTTTCCAGCTGAACGGATGTCCTCCCATGTTGCAACACGTTTACAACTCACCAAGCCTGCGCCACTTTTGGGCTGTTATGCAGAAGTATGTGTGAGCGTTATGTAACGGAGGCAGAGTGCTATAAATTACATTTCTCGACCGCTCAAACAAATGTAGCGATGAATAATCTGCTGCAGTGCAGATACTTTAATTTTTTAGGCATCCTTTGCGCAAGAGAAGGGCATCTGAGTTTAGAAAGAGAATGACTGAACAGCAGCATCTTGAATTAGCAAAAACGACTTCTTACATGCACACACACACACACACACACACAGAGAGAGAGAGAGAGAGAGAGAGAGAGAGAGAGAGAGAGAGAGAGAGAGATCGGAGCAGGCATCAGCTAAATGATGGACGAGTTGTGTTCAGCTGTGCAGGCAAACTTGCAGCATCACTACAAATACACATGGAGCATTTGTATTGAACTGCTACATTATTGATTATAAATGATCAATTATGGATGACAGCGTCCTCACGGGCAGCACAGTCCAGCATCAACATAGAGACGGGCCGAACCAACAATCAGACTCTGTTCTGTAAACGTTGAACATTTCACAGCCAGACTAATCATCCCTAAAACCTCACAGCTTTCATGTGTCCGGTCAACAGAATGTGGGCTCTTCACAAACACAGTCCAACTCAATTTTAAGCTCAAAAACCTCGACTCACTCACTCACACACACAGAGCACACACTCTAGCCAGAGTGTGTTTGTTGCCAACTTTTTCCTTATGTGCTTTGTGATCCTGACAGTTTAGGACACATTTACTGTTAATAAAACAATTATCTCATAGAGATCATTAAAAAGGATCTCACCTGAGTCCATAAAGCACCGTCCCGTCGGGGTGGAGCCGGATCATCCGGTTCTTGACCGTGACACCGTGAACGAAGGACTTCTTGTCGTTTAGGAAGTAGGTGTCAGGGACCCACAGCTGGTCAGCCACTCTGTTATCCAGAGTCAGGTTGTAGGCGATCTCAGAGTAGGAGAGGCGCTTGTCCCGCCATGCTTGTTGGAAGTACATGGTCAGGGTGTAGTCCTGGGAAGAGGGGGCAGTGACGTTAGAGCAGGACGTTGAAGCTAACAAAGACCCTGTCTACAACTTTTGAAGCAATAATATTAATCTTGGCTTATGAAAACATCTTTGTCCACACTATTCTGACAAAGACACTGAAATACAAAAAACAATACAGAAGAAGAAGAATCCATATCTGTGTTAGTGTAGACCTTTTAGGTTATGAACACATAATATCTAATGTCAGAGATAGCTTTCTGAATGACCTCAGTTTGGAGAAACAGAGATTAGTTCTGATCAAACTGGCTAGTCACATGGGGGCAATGCAAAGTAGATTTCACCTGTTTCAATATAATTCTAATCTCAAGATATTTCATCGCTGTTCATGCAAACACAGTTTTATAAACGTTAACATTAATATGAATTTCCATTTCATAATATTCCAACAGGAACCATTAAGACCTGATCTGAAGAGTAAAACCAGGAGTGGAACAGACAGTGGGTTTCCTCCCATGGACCAAAAACCTGCACGTTAGGTGAATTGATGACTAAACTGTGTGAAGAGGAATGTGAATGGTTGTTTGTCTCTGTGTGTCCCTGTGATGGACCGGCTACCTGTCACCCAGTGACTGCTAGAGATAGACAGCATCTCCCTGCAACCCTTACTGGATGAAGCAGTTCAGAAAATGAATGGATGGATACACATAAGGTCAAATGAAAGGCCATGAGATTGTGTAGTAACGATGTTTAACATTTAATTCAAAGATACGTATTTTTTTGTCAGATTTTTTTAGTGTATCCGTTTTTTCCCAGTTATTTTCAACATATAAGATATGGGGAAAACGTGCTCTATCAAGCTTCCACTTGAATGAATAAACCCACGTTCTGCTTTACAAAAACAGCAAACAGCTGTGGCTCTCTCCGCTTCCCGCCTGGTTTTTACCTCACGAACAAGCCCCGTTTCTGGGATTCAGGACAGTTTACCTCAGTGAAGGAGAAACAGGATTCTTACTGTACAGTTTGTTTTTACACATGCTCAAAGGTGTTGTGCTGAACGGTACCTCCTCCTCCTCCTCCTCCTCCTCCTCTCTGTCTCTTTCCTCTGCTTCTCACTCTTAAAAAAAGCCTCACACCCACACAGCCTCAGTAACACACAGCACCGCAGTCGGATCTGCTTGGTTACAGCGTGTTGCAGTAAAATCACCGAGCGGGGAAACAAATTAAAAAATACAGTCCGTGAAACAAGCCCCTTAAGCTTTTTACTCCATCATCATTACCTTTCGCAGCGTTTTTATGTTTCCAAGCCTTTTATTTCCACCCCGACATGTTGGTGTGACACTGCAAAGCAATTACCACGTTCACTCTGAAACTTTTATCATTGATTGCACTCAGTGTGCACAACCAAAACGTTACGTTAGAAAGGTTGTCTCAAAATACATGAGCTGCTGTCATGTTGATTTTATTTATTTTTTCTTCCAGGAATGAAAAAGTCAAGCGAGGATAGCTGCATCCTGTTTTTAGGAGAGTTACTCTCTGCCTCGTTATCGGCCTGTCAATCGGATATCTCTATCACCTTTGGGATCATTATAGCAGCTGCCTGCGCTCTGGATGGACATCACCCACTGAGACAGGAACTCAAATCCTCCTGTAGCACCATTTGTAGTTATATTGATGAAATACTGCAGGCAAAATAAAAACAGCATGCTAACTGAAGTGTAAGGTCGTAGAGGAGATTGTGCTTCTGCTGTTGCAGCTTCTAAAATAAGGAATAATCTGTTTCGATCTTCTGTAGTTTGTTTCTAAGTAAGGAAATCTCTTTGAGCAGCCTCAGTTTGGGGAAACAGAGAGTGGTTCTGCCCAGATTGATGAGCTAACAGCTAGTCTGAGTGGGGCCAGTTATGGACACTCAAACACTTCACAGTACAATTATATGTAGAGCAATTTAATAATAATCCAAGCAAATGTTGTTTAATAAACTTTTGCACCACCATAAAATATAACATATCATTTACATCGAATACTCTGGTTGTTTTCAGTGGAACTGGGTTAGCAGTTGGGGAAATTCATGTGTTTCTGGCTGGAATTTCATTATAATTCTGTTAAAATGTAAAATATATGGCAATACAATGGTTATACAACAGTATCTGCATAAACCACTATGATATTTTTTAGATTGGAATTGTTTCAAAATATTTTGTAATTGCAAGGCTTCATTGTTGCTGGCTGTTATTGGCTGGGGCGACCGTGGATCAGGGGAAGAGAGGTTGTTTACCGTCCAATTTTTAAAAAGTAGTATCCTTGGACAAGCTGCAGAGAACAATTCTCACTGAGGTGGCCACAAATCTCTTCCCCTTTCCCCACTGTCCCCGTTAGCTCATCTGATAGAGCAGAACTAATCTTTATCTCTTCAAACTGAGGCTGTTCAAAGAGCTTTTTACATATGAATTGATCATCCACAACCCAACTCCAATGAATGATAAATATCACTTCAAACAGGCACCTTCTCTTTGGTTTGTGAGATTTTAATATTTCTAAATGAAGACCTGATAAGAAACGTTTAGGCTTTGAGTTGCTCTAAATGTTAAAACCTCTTCTGGAAGAGGCACCAGTCGGAGTAGCTGTTAGTTCAACTCCTCCATGAGAATTTCCCCCTGACTGCCATCTACTGCAGGTAAGATACTGCTGATCATTGCTCCACACAACCCCATTATAAAAAATCTGACGTAACCGTTAAACTTGATCAGGAAACTGGAACACAAGTGCTAATTTGTTAGAAGCTAACAGATTGTTGTTTTAGACTGCTGTTAGTTTTGAGGTTGATTTGATTAAAATCAACAGCTATATGTACTCTGCAACAACAAAAAAAGCTAAAGTTGCTGATTGAAGGATTAAACAGCAATTTATTTTTCCTGATTTGTTTGCATTATCAGCTATTATTTTTTTCAGTGCACATTAGAGAAAGATTGTGTTAATGCATTAAATCACATTAACTTTGACCACACCAATTAGTGCAGCTCAACATAAGAAGCTCCACTCAGCCATGAAATAAAACGACTTCATCAGAGGAGCCTGTTGGCTTTAAGGTTCATAAAAATCTATTATGCTGCTGATTGTTTCAGGAAACTCCTCAGCTTTAGTCCCGTTTCTCTAAAGTGACAGCATGTTGACAGTGACCTGCTTTACAGCATCGCTTTAAAGATGCAAAACTATCACTTTAAGACATCAAAAATATGAAAAATACACCTGACAAGAGAGAATGAGGTCAATTTAACTTTTAAAATGTTCAAAAGAAAGAAAAGCAGCATTTCTTACATCCATGTCACAGTTTGTCTCATATCTACTTAATATTTTGCTTACAAGACTGATTCATTATCATATAATTCTGTGATTAATTTTTCCTTTAGTTGACTAATTAGTTAAGTGACTGATGCTTTCACCGCCATCAGAAAGATTCACAGCAGGAGGAGACGCACAATTGTTGTTAATAACATCACTGGAGCTTATCCCAGTGTTTTTCACCGAGCTGTGACAGCAACCTAAAAATTAGGCGTTTACGTTAAGATTTTATTTTGAAAGTCACTTTTTCTCAAAATGTTCTTTGTGAAATGCAATTTGAGTTGAGATTTCTGCCTTTATTTGTGTGTTTTTAAATGCCTGATTGTGTAAAGTTGGGACTTTAAAAGTAAAGATATGCACAGAGATCACCTGGGCCTGCTGGATAATTACTGCCTCACAGATGGTGCTGCTTACTTTCAATTAGACATCACTCGAACTCAGAAAGGGACACAACATACACCCGCTCAGCTCACAGCTATAGAGCAATTGTTTTTAGAAAGCTAAACTTGCAATAAGGAGTAGCTACGAGCACATTGTTTGCTTTAATGGAAATATTTGAACAAAATTATCACTAAGTCAATAAAATGTTCATCGTTTTCCTCACCTAAATGCAAATATCTTCTGAGTAAATTCTACCAAAACTCAACTCTGATAGCTCAGCATCTTCCTTCAGACTCCAAACGTGGAGGATTTTTGAGAAATCATAAAAGAGCTGCAGATAAGTGCGAGTTGGGCGGTCCCATGCTGGATTGCTGGTCTCCAAGGCGACCTTCAGTCTCCTTGACACAAATGCTACTCACAAACTCCATTAACGTCACACAGACGGGCCAGTGAGCGTCAGTGAGGGAGACATCTTGTGGAGAGCACCGACATTTAGAAAAAAGAAGGGCATGACAGAGCTGAATGTATAAATAAGGATCCAAACAAGGTTAATGCAAAAGAAAGAAAAGAAAGATAACATCAAGGCTGGAGGCTCAGTGACACTGACTCACTGCTGAAATGGTTCTGGGCTAAAAAAAAAAAAAACTCCTATTAAGGACCTGACAGAGTGACAAGTTGTACATTTATGTTTCCCTGTGCAATCTGTCAGACTCTGGTTGTAAAAATGCCTCCATTACAACTACATCAGCTGTCACTGGCAACATGGGATGCAGCTGCACACACCGGAGCTCAACAAGGGACAGGCTGGTTGGTCTTTTCAAATGTAGATGAAGAATCTGACTTTACTCTGACAATGTATTTTAATTTTATACAAAAATACTCAGTGGTCTGCGAGGTCACTATATCCACCAACTCAATAACATTCAATGCAGATGAGAGATTTTTATATATAGCATCGCTTGCCACCTTAAGTAGAGAGGAGGATACTTTGGAAAATATATTTCTGCACACATTCTGCTGGAAAATATAAACATTAGACCCGCATGGACGTTTTAATTAAGTGTAATGACTTTATGCTTCAAGGTTTTTGCACGCCGTCAGATTCTCTATAGTGTTCTTGATCAATAGTTCTCCGGGATCTTTGAAGGACTATCAAAGTTTTTCTTTTGCCTTCATCTGCTTTGTATTCATAAAGTTCTTGTTTTTGACCATGACAGCACATTGTTCTGTCTGTTTAAGAAATAGGAAAAATGGAAGTTTGGTGAACAAAATAAGAAGAGTCAGGTCTAAAATCATATGTACAGCTGATCAGTCTAAAAGTCCCGTCTTTAACCCTTTAATATCTAACACATGACATAATCAGACAAACTCATGTTTTTAAAATTCTCATTGCTGGTTAATTTTATTGTAATAATCATATTATATTTTTTATATAATTATATAACAACAGAACAATAATAAAACAAATAAAATTGGCACCTGCCACTTGTAGTACTTGATGCCTACAGCATGTTTATGAGGAACATACAACTCTTATTAAAAAGGTAGAGGTATGTATAAACATCTAAAAAATAGAAAGAACATTCCAGAAGGCGCTGAGAGGTGCCTCATCCATTAGTTCATCATCAAGTTTTCAGCTAAAATCTCTTCAAGAGTCAAATAGTTGGATCTAATGAGTCAAACTGTGTCTAAAGATTTACCAGAAATCAGAACAAATTGTTAAGTTGTCGATTGTGTGCTGACTCAACACTGGTCCATCCTTTGAGTCAGGAGCTTTATTTATAGCAGAACGATTCGTAGGTCAGAATTAAGTTTAGCGAGCAAAAAACAAAGAAATGAATAAAGTTGGCCTGAAAATGACCTGAAAGTGTGTGAAAAAGCAGCCGGAGTCTAAAGAAAAACTGTCAACTGATTAAGGTTTTTTACTATGGGAAAAGTCTGGCATGGAAGAAAAAAACGATGGCTGATTTTTATCAGTTTGTTTGTTGTTTTCTGTGGAGACAGTTTGACCAGTCCATCCTCTGGTATTTACAGACCGTCCATGCTTTGGGTTGACTGGTTTCATGTTAAACATTTGGGTTGAGGGAGTTCTGATTGAGCCAAACAAAGCCCGAGGGACGTGACACCATAGACTTTATGACCTCCTTCATGCTCTTTCTAATGGGTCATTTTATTTAGCTTCAGTGGACAAAGTGCCTGTAAGAATAATTAAGAGAGTCATCAACACATTAAAAGCTTCTAATTAAACTAACTAGCTGCTTGTTTGAAGACACACATCTTTCATCTTGGCCATGATTAAAGCAGATTTAGACCACTGTAAACTTGGTGTAACTTCACTCTGACTGTGGGACATTACAAGACTCAAAACAAACACCTAATAAACTAAGTAGTCATGCTTTGTTGTGTGAAATCCTGGCCATTTTTAAAATAAAATAAAAATTATTACGTAATTGCATCCTGTTAAAATGCAAAATACATTTTGCATTTTGCACAACAACAAAAAATATTTTATTTTTCTTTAAACTTTCATTTTAACACAGTTACCTTTAACTTAAGCAGATGAACCAGAATGCATAAAACGCTGCAGGATTAACTATTACCTTTACATTTTTATTAAAGATGACTATAAATCTGTTTGTCCAGTCAGCATAATTACTGTTATTTTGAAATCTTGACTTCATCTTGATTTTTATAACAGCAGAGCAAAAACTGCAGCAGATGAGTATGACACCATATTTAAATGTTTTAATGTAAATATTTCTGCATAAAAATGTGAATCTGTGGTGATCCTAATTAACATTCTTTAAGAAGATCATTCCATTTAGTGTTTAATGGATCATTTAATTAAAAAACTAACTGATCTGTTCTAAAAGTATCTGCAAAACATGCTGATTTGGTGTTTTTCTTGGGTAAAATGCAGATTTATAGCGAAACAAATAAGAAAACTGTTAAATAATGTGTTTGTGTGTGCTTGTCAATATCTCATGAACCAATCGGTGGATTTAAGTGAAACTCTCAGAAAGTCTTTATTAGTTTGATGTCTACAACTGCTTACATTTTTGAGTTAACCCAATGCAAGACCAGTTAATCAACCTTAACCCTTTAATGGCTTTAACTCTGTCCAATGTACAGCTATTAGGCTCATACTGTATTCAGACAGTCGCTCACAACACAGCACTATCAGATCAAGGAGGGTCCTGCAGTTTAGCATAAGGTAATTTATAAGATTATGTTAAAGATTTGACCCAAAAAATATCTTAGTTTTAAACTCTGGCATGGAAAGCGGAGGGTAATTTGCATGTTAATCATTTTAAACATTATCCCTGATAATCTATGAGATTTCCAGCAATCTGAAATCATAACAAAAAAGGAAGCATCAGAAGAAGAAAAGCTGGCATCCTCAAAAACAGAACAGCCTTAACCTGGATTAACACTGTTTAAATCCTTGAAAAACTCAGACCTTGTGTGCGTTTCCTTGACTTCCCCAGATTCAACCCCCCCAAAAAAAGACAGTGCTGTCATGGCAACGCTGAGTAAAAATAACACAAGCTTATTTTCCACGAGCTGAAAATAAAATGGAACAGGATCAATTTGAACAAACAAGATCAAAATGGTTGCTAATTCACGAAAGCTGCGTCCTTCATACGGGCGCTGTGTAACGTTCCGTTCTCCCTCTGGTCATCGGCTGCTGTTATGCTGACGGCCAGTACCCGCACACACACACACATGTACACACACTCTTTACTCATGGAGAGAAACCAGCTCTTGTCAGGATAATGATCTTAATAAAACAATCGCTCACGCCCCACTAATTCCTCCATCCCAGAAGCCACCACAGCTGCTTTGTTTAAATCTTATAATTCACAGCCAGCTAATTAACATTCAGAGAGCAGTATTAACGAACAGACAGCGCCTCCTAACAACCACCAACCTCAGGTATTTTACATGTAATTAACTAGCGGGAGGAAGAAAACATGAGGAGTGAAAATATTCACTCAGCTCCCTCCTCGTTCCTGCCTCGCAGTGCATATTGAAGCCATACTCAGCATATGGATTGCATGCAGAAGGCATCATTATGCAGCACTGATGCATTGCTGAGATAACAGACCCGACTTGTATTTAATCAGCTGCACTGGCTGTGTGCAGAAACACTTCTCAGTGCATCGTAACTAGGGCCTGGTTCCTGGATGTGTGATTTCAGCAAAAACAAACAGAATTATGCAAATGAAACTTTCAGCAGCGCCCATCCAACGGGCAGGGATCGGCAGCGGAGTGAGGGCCTCCGATGTGCCGATGTGATATGATATCTGTTCCCGGTTTTTCACCCCCCCAGTGAGTCAGCACAGCCCATCCAGTGAAAACGTGTGGTCACACCTCGGACTCGGAGGACACTTCCCTTTCAGAATAGCACATTTGTAATGTCATGCAGCCGCGGTGCTGAGTGACCTGCACAGTTTTATTGCCCGACAACATGGCTGACCTTTGAGCCTCAGCAGGGGCCGGCGCAGTGGGATCACACAAGAACGCACCGGAAAGGGCCCTTACAAAAAGAAAGAGAGGCAACACAAATGTTCAGCAGCCATGATGCCCTTCCTGACAGCAGAAAATAAAAATACCACAATGGCTTCAGTCAGCTTCAGCCCAAACGGAGAGTTCATTATTCACCACGAGCGGTTTTGTCTTTAATTAGAGGAGTGAGCAGCTGTCTATGGCTCAGTCCTGCTTACCACCACAATGCCACACACACACATTTCATATCCTCCCTACTTTATACAGCAAAGTCCTCCATTTTCCTTCTGCTTCTCAAACTGTGCTCATCTGGAAACAGGAAAGACTGGAATAGATTTGGATTGTGTTAAAACCACTAAAACACTGCCTTTTTATCCAAGAACCATTTTCTGTCAGGAATCAGTCTAACCCAACAAAGACCACTCGTATCTTCATAATAAATTCTACAAAGGTAAAGTCAAAATGTCTTATTCTGCAAATAAATCACTCATTAATAGAAGCAGGGAGGGTCTGGGTGACAAAAAACAAGATATTTTTAATTTGTCTTTGGAAATCAAACAAGTGTGACTACTAGGGATGCACCGATACCATGTACTCGTACTCGTTAAAGTTAACCAATACCAGGAACCAACACCAATGCAGTAGCTCGGTCAGAAGGTGGCTTCTGTTGTAGTTTTCTAGATTGGTGGCTAGGGGGGGGCTGTTGAGCTAAAGACGAACAGTGTGGTTAGGAGTGGGAAAACTGCAATAATTTTACAGAAAATGTTTATTTTTGACATTAATATTTTAGTTTTGTAATCATTTTTATTAATATTTTATTTATTTATCTAATTCCCCCTCATTTCCTTTAACAAGCAGAAAATAGAATAAAACCTGTCTTTCAACTCATTGCATTTTTTTGTGCGGTAGAAGTATCGGTACTCTGTATCGCAAGTACTCAGATCCAAGTATCGGTGTCATATTGGTTTGAAAAAAGTGGTATCGCTGCATCCTTATGACTACCTGCATCTACCATCACATATCCAAATTATCAGGAGACAATATTCAGGCTAGACCTTTCTGATCTTGTTAGCTTTTGTTTTAGCAAATGTGTTTAAAATGACTGTATGCAACCAAAACCTGCTCAAACCTGATTGGTTGATGCACACAAACCACAGAAAGCATCACATTTTAGACACTTCTCACACTTACTGTACAGTAAGATGACTTTTTACAGTAATATTAACATTTAAGTCAATAATTTGCTGCATGTAGAGTCTCATTTACCCATAAGCAAACAACAAATGAGCAATTTTGCTTCATTATTCTTGTTTGCTTAGAAAGAACATGTATAGAACTTGTAAAATTGAGCATTAAACAGAAAAATGTTTCAATTTAACTAGAAAGTTGAGTCGCACAAATAAAGTCGTCGCTATAAAACTACCAAGGGATCATTGCTTTTTATGCTAAGCAGCAAAAGTTTTTTTTACAAATGAGCAAAAAGCTTAAAATGAAAATCATATCATTTCAAATCCCTTTTTCCGACCTTAAAGCAAAAGCACAAAGAATATAGTGACATCTAGAGGCACAACTGCAAACTGCAACCAAATAATGACCATCCACCCAACCATTCATTTCCAATCTCCCGTTAGTAAACAGTGCTGTAGAGAAAAACTACAACAGCCGCTTAAAACGGTTAACACTTCCTTCTGAGCCAAAGCAACATGGGAGAGGTTAAAATGTGAGATCTGCACAATCAAATGCATCATCAGAGACAACAGAAACTGATAAATATGTTTTTTATGTGATTCTAAATTCATTGAAGTGTAATTACAGATATTATGTATTTCAACCGTCCTAAAAGTTACATTCTAGATCTATTTAAAAACTTTAAATTGTACAAGCTATCAAAATGAGGAGTAACTTTTCCTCAAGTCCCCTCCAAAACTGAAGAAGAAGAAGAGGAGGAGGTTTATTTTGACATTAGAGGAGATGGTGAAAAGTGATGAGAGTAACCTTCACCTCTCCTCCTCCCTTCTCTTCACTACCTGTTCCAGTTTCATCCTCGCCTCTGCAGCTTGTTTTCCCCCTCAATTCTTTAATCTTAAAGCAGCTGCCCATGATGGGGAAGATCAAAGCAGCGCTGCACCAAGAACGGGTCAACGGCTACATCCTCATCATCATCATCACGCTCATACTATTGATTTCTCTGGGATCAGTGTCACCAGCTGCTCATTTTCAGTTTCAACAGAAGAGAGGAGAAGAAGGAGGAGATTCCAACCTGTTATGTAATTTTTTTTCACAAGGTAACAGCATCTGGAGCAAAAGTCCTCAAGGAGTTTGAGGTTTGTTGTTCCAAACGTTTCATCTTTCACTTTCTGTCTAAATCTGTCGTATCAGAGCGACGCCTGTGCAGATCTGGCAGGAAGAGCTTTTCTGAGAAATGAGAGGGATGAAGGCTCTCGCATAGCCACAGGGAGCTGCATGACGTCAGTCGCCATTCTCTGTTTGTGCACAGTTTTGCGTTACGTTGCAGACACACGCGAATGGATGAAGCAGTGTCTTTTCCTCTCTTTTTTCCAGATGAATAGTTTTTCAGTGAGATAACCCTTTGGAGCAAGGCAGAGGTGGATTACATGGCTGCTGAGCCCAGAGTTACAGCCAGAGATCCAGTTGGAGAGGTGGGAGGAATGGATGGAGACAGAAACAAGAGCCCCTCTCTGCTCAACTCTCACTGCACTTCAGATTTTTTTGCTGCATCCTCCAGCAAAATATACAATTTTCATCACATAAAATGTATTTTTCTCTTAAAACTGATTCAGAGCTGTTAAACACACAAGCTGTGAAATCCTATTTAAAAACACTGCGTTAGAAGGCACATCTCTATCAGCTCCAATTACTTATGCAACGTTTATTTTATATTGGAGAGGCCACTAATAAAATTCCCTCACATTAAAAGTTTTTCATTTCCTGAACCTGTCAAAATCTATTAAACACTGAAACTGTATGTATTGTATTATCAGTGGTCCCACTGGGGACCAGAGAGGGCAAAGGCCACCCAAATACACTAAGCGAGAAGAGGACAAGCTTCAAAAGGCTACATTTATTTATGTATGCTTTTGTCCGCTTGTTGTCCTAAAATATAAAGAACATTTCTTCAGACATATGACAACAGCATGAAATTCTTCAAATTCTGTTCTGGTTTCTGGTTTTAGAGTGCCACCCCAGGACAGCCCCCATCTGGCCACCCTTAGAGAAATAAAATCTAGATGCACCCCTGTCCATCTCTAGATGGGGCTGAACTTTTTCCCCCCTGTCCTCTCCGAGAATCCCTCCTCATGAACCAATTGTTATCATTTTTGTTGTGCAATGCTGTCAGACATTTATTGGACTAAAAAAGAAATTGCTTACGTCATCTGACTAGTAGGAGGAAGATCGTTTACGTAGATGAAGAAGAAGAAGCTGTGATTGGGTCGCCGATTTAACCGTTTGGAGACGAGATTTGATCTTTTTTCTTTTAGGGTTTGGGGGAGTTGTGTGTGTGTGTGTGTGTATGTCAACAAAATGACACTTAAAGCACATAGACATATCACACATCACGCACTATAGGCTGCTTTCCGTGCGCGCAGCCGGAGTGCGCCAGTGTGTGTGTGTTTTGAATTCAAATGTTGCAGCACACCAGGGCTGCAGATGCGGATTGAGGAGGAGGAACAGCAGCGGGGATGTGTGTGTTTTAAAGGAAAATGTCTGTAAATACTTGCAATCCGCATCAGGTTAACAATAATAAGCATGGATCGTAAAGATTCACCTACCATGTTGACTTCAGAGACCATATCTATGCTGGCAATGTCTATGTTCATCCCCACGGCCACGGGAGCACCTGCGAAGGAGGAGAGAGCAGAGATGTGAATAAATCTCCCATCATGTAAATTTAACAGCTCCGTGACGCCAGCACCTACAGGAGACTGGTGCATCATCCTCCTCACCCTCCTCATCCTCGGCAGCCCGAGCGCAAACCGTCATGTTTGACACCCGCCATCATCAGCCTTTACGCGCTGCTAATTGCGCTTATTTAGCGGAGTCATCAAACATTGATGAGCGGTATCGATCACGTTAACAGCCCCTCATCAAAGCGGAATATGCACATCATTTCTCTTAGCAGCCCGTAATTGGCAGGGGGCCTGTTTGACTGTGAAGGGGTGATTAGCTTATGTAAATTAAAGCAGATTTTGCGATTCATTAAACATGTATGGCGCGTTAGGAGGGCGTGAAAACATGACATCCCGCGCTTATTTTTTATTTATTTATTTACTCTTTTTCCACCACCACCACCCCCCACCACCACCCTTCAAAATTAGCTGTTACCTCCGAAATCTGGCCTCAACCGAATGTCGTATCCCTTCATCAACCTGTCCACTGTTTCCTTCACCAGAGGCATATTGCTCGGATCTTTGATATCCTTGACGCTGGAGAGGAGATATAAATAAAACACACACACATACACACACACACACACACACACACATACATCTTAGTAAAATAAAACAGCAGATTGACATCACACAAAACGAGAGAGCAGGTGGATTTACTTTTGAGTCCAGACGAACGTCACCAGCAAGGAGAAGGTCAAAATCCCAAAGTGCTTTTCCCTCATCCTCCCCATCGCAACAGTTTTTCAGGTGGCTTCTTGATGCGAGTGAGGAGAGCGCACATCCAACTTCCTCCAGACGGTGCAGAGGAGCCAATGAGGGGCGCATGCGTGCAGCCAGCCCGAGATCAAAGAGTGGAGAGTGATGATGGTGGATGAGCAGATTCCATTGCAGAGGAAAACGTTAAAGGGACTGTGCGTGGTAACGGAATAAAACATCAACAACTGATTTATTTGTTTTTTAAATGATTCTTGATGTTTATTATAATATAGTCTTGTTTGAATGCTGACAAGGTCAAACACTGTAGTTCAAGCCATCAGATTAAAAGTTGACCAAGTTTGTTTCTGCTTTAAAGAATATGTGAAATGACAGTAAAAGGACTTTTTATATGCATTTCCAAAATGTTGCATAACAACAACAACAACAACAAAAGAAAACAAAAACATTTCTAAAGAAATGTTGAAAGATGCAGCTGCTGCCCAAAATTCCAGCATCAACTCTGTCAAACTGAGACAAACGGAATGTATATTAAAGAGAATGAAAATGTTAAAGCTGCTGCCAGTCTCTCATTATGGTCACCATGGTAACCACCAGAAGCTCGTTAATGCCATCACCTCTCACTCCCTGACAGCAAACCTAATAAAACATTGTACAAAAACTATAAGTTATATTTAAACGTGTTGAAGTGTGAGTGGCAGACGACTGATTGTCACACATGAATGTTTGTTTTTCTGCAGTATTTTATGCAGCAGACTAAAAACACCCTTCACTGCAGTTTTGAAGTGATTTTATTAAGCTTTAATTAATAACTGAAGTCTATTAAAGTTTGAGTGTACTTTCTGAGGGGATTTAAAAGAAAAACGTCCTGTGAGAGACGCAGTGGGGGAGAGAAGACAAAATAAATCTGTTTTAATGAGTCATTTGTATCTTTACTCAAAAACAATTATGGGAATAAGAGTTTTTTTTAAATAAATATAACATTTTTTAACAGTTCACATTTAGTTCAGTTTATCATTTTGCAGAAAATTATTACAAATCATAAAACAAACTGTGATTCTGTATAAACCATAATTCAGTCACAACTCTGAATGATGTTTCTGAGGGGAGTTCTGCCTGAGTGAGTTTTCTTATCTGTTTTGCCAAAACCCCATTGTTGTGTATGTTGGGAAAATGTCTCACAGGTGTTTTTTTTTGTGCTAATTTTGTCTACAATGCACTGTAATAAAAGTATGCATCTGCCCTCAATAGAATCCACACTTTTCATATTCATTTCTTTCCTGCAGAAAGTGCACAGAGCGCTTTAGAGCCAGCGAGAGGTGAAAGGAAAACATGGTCCCGCAATTCATTTTACCAGGTTTGAACAGATTTCTGAAGCTGTGAGAGGGAGATGCGAGCCTCTTCTAAACTGTCTTTGATCTTGTTGTAGAGGGAGCTGTGCCTCGGTAGAGGGCAGGCCTCTGAAAGCATTGGTTCACTGTTGCATCACCACCAGTTACAGCCATCGCAGATTATATCATCCTCGTCTTTTTGATGTGTTTCTTGGTGTCTAAGTGTGCGTCTGAACAAGCTTGTGTGTGGCGTCTATCTGGGCTTGAGACATCGCCGTGTGGCGGTGGGGTTTAGAGTGACCACTGTTTCCTTGTGACGAGGCGTCTCATTGGCTACTGATCAGGACACAAACAGGCAGCGGTCACAGCCTGCGAAATGAAGAGAGGTGCAGGAGGAGAATAAATGAGTTTCTGATTCATTTCCTCTGTCAGATGGGAGCAAAGTGAACGCTGAGAATGCTGAAGGTCTCTCAGGTTGCATGTGGCCCTCTAAAAGTCATCTTAGTTTCCGAAATCCATTTCCCTGCAAGACCAGAACACAACAGAGCCAAAAAAATGTGAGCCGTGCACAGAAACCTCTTTTCATTCCACATTCAGAGATGCTCTCTCTGCAGCGTGCTGCACAGCCAGCACTGCTCCTCATCCTCACAGTCTTCAAAAGTAGCAACTCAGAGGCAGAATACAAAGAGAATAGATGTGCTGCAGCTGCTCCCCATGTTTTCCTGCATGATGTTATAAACAAAACAGCCATAAAATGTTCCCAACAGGAGCACGAGAAGCATGATGAGCACATTAACACTTTTCAGCGTTACATAATAGTTCTGTCTGTCTCTCCCTCTTGTGTTTTCATTTCATTTTTCCCCCTCTTTAACTCTAACTTCCCTCTTGGACATGAAGCTTTCTGCTCTATAAGTGGCTCAGTTACATTCTCCATGTGATCACATACTAAGTCATCTGTGCTTGGTGTTTTTCCTCAATGGGAAACAGTGCTGTCATCAAACAGGAGGGAGTTGTTTTTTCTCTCAACAGCCTGCAGATAAAACTTACATTGAAAATTGTGCATTCCTCTGCTTTTAAATTAACACCCAACCCACTTATTGTATTGTGGATTCACAATGATGAAAGCCACCAAAACGATGCAATGTTTTCCCTTTTCTACAACTCCTGAGGCTGGCTCAGCATCATGAATTATTGATGTTTTTACAGTCTAGAATAGATAAAAGTCTTTGGCAAAAAGTTGTCTTTTGTCACTGAAGTCATACGAGATGGATACTGTGGATCCAATAATATCCCTAGTCCAGACACATGACATTAAAAAGGTCCTCAAAGCTGCCAAAATATAAAAGGCTTGAAAAAAAGTTTTAAGTATGTTTTCCCTCTTTCTTATTTTTACCAGTAAAACATTTTCTCGGTAAATCTGTTTGAGAAAGATAGAATAACTCAGGTCAACACGTTCAGATTATTTTGAAAAGGTATTTGTAAAATTCAAGCCAAATCCAGTTATACTAATTCGTTATAATGTCCAGCACTACAGAGAGAACACTGTTAAAGTCTATTTAACTACTTTCTCAGTAGGAGTCAAACTGCTCTCAGTCTCTTTATATTTTCATGATCCTCCTAATAATCCTCCCTAATAAAAGTAAAAATATAGATATAATTAGAAAATACAGAGATTATTTCAGCCATTCAATAAAGATAGAAGACCTCTGATCATAATTATAATAATTGGGGCAGCAGAATAAAACACATTTTCAACCACTTAATAATAAAATAATGTTTTCACAAGTTTCAAAAAGATTTGCTTAGTTAGTTGTTTTGGTTTTGTACTTTTTTTAAATGGAACAATTTATAAAATCTGAAAATTTTAAGAGATTTAAGCTTTTATTTCTTTGTTTAACCTGATGACTTTTTCTAAACAACCAGTAATTGCAGATTTCAAATGTTACAGATGAAGAGGCCTGATTGGTAAACTTTGACACCAACATTTTTAAAATAATTATTACAAACTGTTATACTGTGAGGCAAACACACACAAAAAAGATCCCTTCCAAACCGGATCGCCATGAAGACTTTTAAGTCTTCGAAACAAATTTAAGTTACGAGACAAAGTTTTAAAAATCTGACTAATAACAACAGGGATGGTTGATTCTAGCCTGCGTTTAGTCAATAAAAACAGAAACACTTCATCACGTTAATAAAGAAAATACATCCGCTGACTCTGAACACAAACATCACACCAACACTGGAGATTTAAAACTGGATCCAGAACAAACTTAAGGTGCAAACTGAAGGCTTTTGTTAGGATGCTCACTTTTCCTACCAGTGAAAGTTAGAGACACATCAGAAGATCGTCCCCTAAAAAAGAACGTTCTGCATGTGTTTACCTGCAAAAATTTTACAAATAAAGACTGATAAATGAGCTGATATTTTTCTGATAGTCAGTAGTCAGGCATACCTGTAGCAGCTGATTACCAAGAATGTTTTTATGTGTTTAATTCTATTTATTCATATGTGTTCAAGATATTCTAAGTGTTGCTAAATTTATTAAACAGATTTAGAATTAAGTAAAGCAGTTATGTGTTTTTAGATGGAGAAGAAAACTGTTTTGTTGTTGACTTGTTTTTATCTACAATAATATCTAAGCAGCAGATATAACAAAAAATGTAATCATCTTTAAAAACATTTAAAGTTCCCTTTTTGTGCCTCTTGCTAACTAAATCATATGCACTTATTAGCTTATTAAAAATGGCAGAAGGTATTTGAGCAGAGGTTTCCCCAACTATTGCATTTCTTTATATTAAAAGCTGTAAAATAGGATGCTCACCTGACCATCTCCAAGGGATCAATGGCCAGGTAGATGTACCAGTAAACTAGGTTAAAAAGGGCAAAGGTCAGAGGGAAGAGGACACGAGCGTAGACGTCAATTGGACTTGTTCCAGCCAGCTGTGGGATTTGAGGAAAAGCTGATCCCTGCTGAAGGAAAATGGGTAGATGAGGAGTAGTATCTCCTGGCTCGCTGTAGCTCACAGAGTGGTTTCTCCTCTTCAGGCCCCCCCGAGGGCTGCTGTCCAACTGGTGGGATGGAGGTGGGAAGAGAAAAATCAGAATGAGAGGAGATGGAGTTAGTATGGACTTCATGATGGTCACTGAAAAATACACATATTACATGACTTCTATGACAAATTACATATTTTTATGTGTGATGATTATACATATTCATGTATATGTTGCAAACATCTGTAAAGAACACAGCAGGTAGTTTTCTGGAAGCCTATAGGATGGTTTGGAGATCATACAGAGAGCAGTTGGAGTTGTTCTCACACTGAAGCTATTTTTAAAACATCTAACCATGAGCTCTACACGTGAGACGTCCCATGAGGACACTGTGGTGGCTTAGTGAATTAGCATAAAGCCCATAGCGAGTGAGGAACGCATAAAACACCCTATATTGTGTGATGTGTTCTTAATATGATGGATGAAGGAAGCTTGGAAACGTGTTGAAAAAGACTGATCGGTGGCATAGTTTTTCTTTTCTCTGCGTCACAGTTAAAGCTGTCAAGGCTGTATTCATTATTAACATCACAGCGTGAAGATTCTCTCAACCATTCGTCTGTGTTACTGAAAGGAATATGTTTAAAAAGTAGAAAAATAGGGTTGGAACAAGTTAGGTAGGACAACGTCTGTTCAATCATCTTGTAAGGTTTGTGAAGTTTACAATGTTTTCTATGAAATCTGCGAAATTCAAAGGAATATTTGAACTTTTCAACAGATATGCTTATTGGATTTCTTAAACATGTTTTTAAAAAGATATGTACAAGTAAATATGCACCAAAACCCAACATATGTCGAGATTAGTTTACTTGAGCCATGAGGAAATCACCCTGCTAGATCATTTTTATCCTAGTGGATCCACAAAGATGAATTTGTGGAGGCTGTGAAAGAAGCAAAAGACCTGCTCTAGTATCAGTGATAAATAATTTTACTCATATATCTTTTAGCTTGTCATTCAAGTATGTATCACCCAACACCTTTCATGCCAGGGTTTTAAAATAAGGTAGCTTACATCATTATTTGCAACTTAAACGATGTGTTGGGGATGACTTTTAGCTACTACGATAGCAAATCTAAGGTCAGTGTCAGTAAAATTAACTGAGTTGTTGTCATTTTTGTGTTTGCCCATTTCCATTACCTGTGGCGGCCACCTTGAATAAGGTTGACTCCAATTGCAGATGTACAAACAATCATGTTTTTTATGAGTGTTTCATTCAAATTCACCCAGTGCTTCATGAGATAGCTTGCTAACAGACAAACACATGTGCACACATAGGCTTAGGCAAAAACATCACCTGACCTTTGCCTTTTGGAAGCAGGAAATGAAAACTGTTGCATTCAAGCCTCACAGGTAACAGTAAATATAATGTCTTCAGAATTCATTCAGATGCTTACTGAAATTGTGTCCTCATCCTCGCTACCTGCAGCCAGCACCTCCAGTCTGTCTTGTCTGGCTTTCTGCTTCTTTAGACGGTTTGCCTGCAAAGTGGCGAAGTAATTCACCGCCGCAAATTCAACAAGAGCAAATGCAACAAAGGCAAAACACACAGCAATGAACCAATCCATGGCTGTGGCATAGGAAACTTTAGGCAATGACTGCCGGGCGCTGATGCTCAAAGTGGTCATGGTCAGTACGGTGGTGATGCCTAAAAAGAGAAGCAATAAATCAGATTTGATTATCATGCTGATTAGCACAAATTGTTTGATTAATAATACAATGTAAGGTGGGGGATACCGGCAACTGTGCGTGCAGGAACGGACTCTTTGTTGATCCAAAATGAGACTTGTGACAGTACGACAATCATTATAAGAGGGATGTAGGTCTGTATGAGGTAGTAGCCAATCTTCCTCTGCAGGTGGAAATGGACCACCTGCACAGAGTAGTGACCTGCAAGATAAACAGCGCATGTGAAAAGGCAACGTCAAGGGACTGAGCAGGGTAACACACATTGGATGCTCTTGCCTGACCTTGAAACAGAATCGCTGCTGACAGAAATGCATTCAAATAAATGTGTTATCGAGTGTGTGGCAGCCTACTAAAATGTGAGGTAGGATGTAAGAGTCAGAGAAGAAAGAAGGGAAGATAGTGGGACAAAAAGGAGGAGGGAGGGAGGGAGGGAGGAAGTGGGGTGGAAGATATTTGAAATCCGAGTGTGAGAAGGAAAGTGCAAATGAGGTGGTGTGTAGAGGACAGCGTGTAGTACCACGGTGCACAACACTAGTTTTCTATGTCTAAACATGTAAATACAGAATTAAAAAAACTTGCACTGTACACAGACACACACACAGGGAAGTTCTTTCTCCCATTGTATGTGTTTCTTAAATGTGTGTTGAATCCACATTTTGAATTCTGCCTCATTGATTCCTTCTCAATTTAAGAAAAGTGCTGAGTTCACAGTAAGGTGACACATCTCACCTCTCTCCTTCCTGTTCATGCATCTACTTAGCTTTAAAACCTGTAGGTTTTGAAGGCACTTTGCATGCATTAGACCTGACTACTGAAATACCTTAGATACTGTAGCAATGCAAAGATTGCTGTTATGCTTGGATGATGTGAAGAGACTGATTTGAAAGACATTCATTAGGTCTTTCTCAAAAATTCTATGTCTATGACTGTAGATGCATCCTTAGAATAATATTGCTGATTGGAACCATTACCTGTGTTTAACTTCAGTATCTCACTGGACAAAGTCTGTCCTACGAGGTCATACTGTAAAAGACTCATCGACTCTTTGGGACACTCGACCGAAGCTGTTAGCCCCTTCCTCCAGGTGAATTTGATTTCACTGCTGGTGTATGCAACTAAAAAAAAAATTCAAAAAAGCATTCAAGAAAAACATTCTAGTGAGCACAATATTTGATGACAACCACCTCAAGAAAATGCAAATCTTCTATACTCACAGCTTCCGAACCTGAGAGGACAGGCATGGCCATCCATAGGGAAATTCATGAGACTCATTGGACACTCTGCATTAATTGTTAGCCTAAAGGCAAGACAGAGAATAGTTTCAGGATTGTATTCAATTGAACTAGACATGTAGAAACTTGTGATCACCTCATGGTGTAGAGGACAGTCCCATTCTGCATGATGCGGAAGAGCTTGTTTGGTGTGGTCATGTTGTGGGAAATGGACCTTATGGAATTCCTGAAGAAAGTGTCCGGTGTCCAAATCTTCTCCACCATCTTGTTATTTAGACGCAGGATTTCAGTAGGACCCTCAAATTTCAGCCTCTCGTCCACCCACATCTGACGGAAGAACATGTCCATGGTGTATTCCTGATACATGGACGCAGCACATTGGTCAGTGCAAAACTGAATTCCGACAAACCTGTGATGCTTAATTCTACGTTAAAATGCATGTCCAACAATAGAGACTTTTTCACATCCAGTGAAAGGTGAGGAGAGATAATGAGCAATGATGGATGCCAGTCATCCAATGTAATCATGAATCAATCCATTTGGTCATTCCCGCTGTCTGACATGTTGTCATATTGATTTAGAGACCATCAATAATAGAGTTATGGGGCTAGTCAGACAGATTAAAGCTCATTAGATGGTCTCATAGCAGATTGCTCATAAGGCTGGTCACTAAAGCTCTGTCATTTCTCACAGTCAACACACAGATCTCATGGGAGGAGTATTTTACCATATCAACATCTGAAACAGGTCCAAAGCTGGTGACAAAGATGTCAGTTTTTACTTCTGTAATACCACCTGTAACAGACAGAGTACAGAACTCTCCTATTTATTGCACTAACACAATGGATCATCCTAAATAGATGACTTAAGGAACTAAGTTTTCTTATATAGATTACCTCCAGAACCAGGTCGCAGTCTATTGTCATATCCATCCAAAAGTCTATCCAGAATGAGAGTGATGTTGTCTGAGAACATTTTTCCACTTCCTTGCTCGATACCTAGACTGTAAGGATAAAAAATGAGACCAAAATGCTTGCTGTACTAACAAATGTCTTTAAATTCAGAGTGAAGACTTACCTAATCCAGCAGATTAAAACAACCAAAGTTAAAGAGGCAGTAGCCATCCTTTATAACAAATTGTTAGCTTTTCAGTTACAATATAAACGTGCCTTAATTTAATAATAAATAGAGCAAGTTTCCTTTTATGTGTCCATACAGTGACTGCATAATGAAGCTGAAGGCACCAAGGCAGGAGCAATAATCTAATTAACAGATTAGTGAATCCATTCCATTTTTAGACAAACAGTGAATTCACTTACTTCATGTTGTGGTTATAAAAATACATTTAGATGTGAGTAGAATTATTTTTTTTTACCAATTATATAAATTAAATTTAAAACGTGTCACTCAGCCATGTCTTGTGCCTCACAAAACGAGCAATGTTTTTTGTAGTTTACGCTTTCAGACAGCAGGGGGTGATAGAGTTACAACGAAACACGTGACCGGAAACAAAGAAGAAGAAATAGTTTAGACAGCAGGGGAAGCTCAAATAAGAGATAACATTACGGTGTGGAGTCAATTTAACCACTAAAAAAGCCATTATAGCCCGTGAACCGGTGTGAAGCCGCAGCATGTCGGTACACTTTGAGGAGAGGAGCGGCGTCGTCCCCTGCAAGACCCCCTGGGGCTCCTGGTACCAGACTATGGAGGAGGTCTTCATCGAAGTCAACGTGCCTCAGGGAACCTCTTCTAAAGAGGTTAAATGTCATTTAGGAACCAGAGACATCGAGCTGCATGTCAAAGGGAAAGAAATATTCAAGGTAAGCTCCTGAGGTGAAGCTTCAAGCTGATTGTCTGTGTTTATTCAGAATAAACACAGAGATAGTATTTGTTGGCTTAGGTGAAATATATGGATGTGACTGTGAAGATCTTAGCTTCAGCAAACTAGGAGAATATTTAAAATCAGTTAACTGTTTTAGAGCCATAACAAGCAGTGTTCCATTAGTTGTTCAGACTGTGCTAAGCTGTGGACCTTCCAGTTAGATCACAGAGCTGCCAGTGAGCGTGGCTTTTCAGCCCAGAAGCTCATAAAAATCACTTGAGGACATCCCTGGTAGACAGCAGGCTAAGCCATTTAAGTGTGCTAAGTATTGAATCAAGGTGAGCCAAGGCATTGGACTTGGCCAATTTCATAAAAGTGTTTAATGCAACACAAGAACAGACAATTTCATCTGTTGTGAAATATATCTTTTGAAACTTAGGTTTCATATTTAGGAATTATTGTTGTTGTTGTTGTCTTTATTGTACCTGTACATTGTTTTGATTACTGGCCTCGCTAGCCTATCTAAAAAAAGTAATTGTTAGAAATCCACTGATTCTGGTTTTGAGGGCTGATATCGATTTACTGGGTCATGAACAGCTTTGACCTGCCGATACGATTTTGACAGATTCCAATTTATCACAAATAACTGTAATGCATTTTAAAGAAACTAACCAACTTGAAATTTAAAGTCTCAGAAATAAAAACTATTAATAGTTTAAATGGGTTTAGTTTATTATAGTTATTTGAGATTAATTTAAATATGACAAATTCAATATTGGCTGTACAGAAATTGATATTGACCATCAAAACCTGAATCAGTGCCTCTAGTTTTGACTTGTACACATTATATTGTTTCTTTTTTTTTTTTACATTCTGGCAGGGAAAGTTGTTTGACACCACTGTGTCTGATGAAGCTACATGGACACTGGGTAAGTTGATTACTGCTTTTAAACTTGCATTTCCTTTAACATAAATGTACAAAATCTGGCCTTATCCCTGTCTTGTATAGTTGACATTTTTCTTTTTTTTTTTTTTTTTCCTCAGAGGATAAATGTCTTATTCGAATCATTTTGATGAAAGCCAACAGAGAAGCAGGGAACTGCTGGTCCTCCCTGCTGGAGGGGGAGTATTGTGCGAATGCCTGGGTCCAGGACCAGATGCAGAGAAAGCTGACTCTGGAGAGGTTTCAACGAGAGGTTCGTTTTGATTCTCTGTAACCTGAGACAAGCACTGGGATGTCAGGGCTAATTTAGAGGCTGCTTACAAACAGTTCTCATACATTTCTTTAGCACATACCTACATTACTTTAGTTTACTTAGATTGGTTCCTCATTGAAGTAAAAAAACCCTTTACTGAGTTCAATTCAATCAACAAAATAAATGTCCATTTTTGGGCAGGATTACACATTTTAAATGATTGCAGTAAGTGTTGTTGGATAAAGCAACTAGTAAAAAAAATTATAATAAAATTAGAACTGACTCATGCAAGCAGTTTTATAAAACTACTACAATACTTGCAGATCACTATATAAAGAACAGTTATGTTGATTTTGTGTTGCCATATTTAGGAATGTTTTTGGCATGTATTAATGTGCTTTTTTAAACCATAAACATTCAGTTTTCAGTTATAAGAAAAACCAAGAATGTCGTTTTTACTACATTTGTTAAAAGTCAAGAAAGTTGTTGTATATGTTAAAGTTTATCCTTCATGTATTTTTTTATCACACAGAAAGAAAATGCATGTTTACTCATATTTTTATGTGAATTCCTATTATGTCTAATGTAATTTGTTTCCCCCACTTAGAATCCTGGATTTGACTTCAGTGGTGCTGAAATTTCTGGGAATTTTGCTGGTGGTGGTCCAGACTTTTCCAGCTTACAGAAGTGACATTTGCCATGATGTGAAAACCTGATACACAGTGAAGATTTACTACTGCCAATTTCCCCCGTGCACAGGAGCAAGTAATCAGTCGGATCATCTATTAAGAAACTGAACGGACATATTTACTATAATTCAAGACTCCTCACAGCAGCCATTTCTCTGGATTCTCAGCCACAAAGGACTTTTTAAAAGCCTAGTTTGGCAAAGTTCAGAGAAAAAAAAAATGGAAGAACTGCTCATTGTATTTGTTAAAAGCTTGTGAGATACTGTCATTTATTAACAAAACACAAAGTTATAGCTTTTCAATAAATTTTTATTGAAAGGTACAAATGAGTTTATCAGATGGTGCCTTCCTTTGACTGTTTAACTCTAGAACATTTTTTGTTACTAGCAAAACATTCTACACAGGGAAACTGGAAACGAAAATGCAGAACAAGTTCAAACCCACATTCCCACTGCAATGGCAACTTCTATTAACTAAGATTTAAACTGTGTTGGCTCAAAGTGTCCACAGAATGAAGATTCATTGAAAACAACTCAGCTGTTGAACATTTCTGTTCAAACAAAGTTTGCCACATGTGACGGGATAGTCACTAGTTCGCTTCACTGGTCTAAACCAGGAGCGCCCCCTCGCCTGTTCAAAAGAAAATAAAAAAAATCATCACCTTGGGTAGGAGTGTGCAATTCAGTACAGTTTATCAACCTAGGGTGGGAGTTAAGGATCTCGGGCCCGATTTCTTGGTTCCATATGTGCTGTTCACAAAATCCTTCTCCCTCCTCTTCCACATGGTGGACTGAGGACCTAGGTGGTTCAATACTTTAAGCTTAAAACCAACAACCCATACCTGAAGATAGCAAAAACCTTTGTACGGATTTAAACAAGAACATATTGTACACTTGTGCAAGGAACTCAACCAGGAAAGCAAAACGCAGCAGATCAGCCTCTCTGGCAAAGCATTACTACTTGTTAAGGGCCAGAAAAATAGTGTGCTGTTCAATTAATAACTAGCTTTTCCTTAAAGAAATTCACCATCAATGATGAAGATCTGTAAGGGAAATAAATGGAGGTTACTGGGTGACCGTTCCAGTGGGGACAGCTGTAATCTCTTGGGTCACCCGTCTGTAGGCCCCAGGATTAATTAGCAGACTCAGGGATGGTGGGAAGATGAGTGATCTTGTAGTAACTGTGCTTCAGCTGACGAGCGGTTCTTCCTGAGATTGTCCAGCGAAGTCTCTGGCAGAGGGTTCTGGAGCACTTGGTGGTGGCATATTCAGCCAGACATTTTCCCACCAACTCTCTGACGCACACTAAGTCACCATCTTTCACCTACAGAAAACAGAAATGTGTTTAAATTAAGCCACAATACAACCTTAATGCACACATCATTGACTTGATTGCTTCTAGTTTTCTACAGAACTCACATTCAGCTGCTGCTGCAGATTTTTCAGAGCCTCAAATATTTTGTTTGTGTGCTCAGGGTCATGTTGTTCCTGGGCCTCAAAACACAGCAGAGCCATAGCAAAAAGAGAGGGCTGTAAAGATACAATTAGCTTCATTACCAAAATGTGCAGCAAATACGTACATTATGACTTTAAAATTAATATGGCAGCACACCTTTCAATCAATGAACCATGTTTTAGGACCTACCTTGATTTTGGAGAAGACAAATGAGCAGTGACATGCTTTCAGCTGGGCCTCCAGTCTGTCAATGCTCAGGATCTTCTTGCTGTAAGAATAAAAACCTTTATTAGAAGTGGTTCAATCTTCAAATGCAAGAAATAAAAACTGGGGCATTTTACACCTTAAAACAAATATTAGGGTTTGCGTTTTATGAAAATGAGTGACAAAAGTTGCAGGTGCTTACCTCTCAGCGTCGAGCTGCTCCTGGATGTGACTGTGAAGCAAGCGGACAAAGTGCAGGGCTGTGGGGGCCTTCACCTTCCAGTAGAGCTTCTCCATGATGATCTTCTCCATTCTGATCATGTCAGACACCGTAAAGCGATTCTGACTAATGCGGATCAGATCATTGGCTAGAGGCACGTTCTTCTCCTCTTCTGAAGATTTCACAGCGATGTAAAAACAGCAAAGTCCAATGCAGGACAGGTGCTTTGGCTGAATCTGTAGGACATGAAACATAAGTTATGAATACAAGATGCTATGGGGCAATTAAAATTTACCAGAAAGGCACTGCTGCACTTACAAACCTTCATTACAGAGAGGAAACGATCCAACAAGCTGGTGGCCAATGAAAAGGTCTCTGAGCTGAAACCAAAGAACCTGGAGAGGGAGAGCAGATCTTTCACCTCCAGCTCTCTCAGTCTGGTGGTCATCCTGAGGCCGTTGTCCTGGGCACTCTCAATTAGTCTCAGCCCACTTAGCTTCGGTTGGTATCGACCCTCCTGATCCATCAGTGACTTCAGCTGCACTGCAAAGGGCTGTGCTCTGGGTGTTACTGTGTCAATCATCTGAGCAGATAAAAGAAAATTCTGAATATACACATCAAAAACTCTACTGTTATAACTTTATTTTGCTTTGATAAAAATCTAAATTTTCAGATAAATATTACCACCTAAATTCATGGTTACATTTCCATATAATGCGGACTACTGTTAGGATAGGTAAGACATTGCTTCCATATTAGTAGGTTGATAGGTTGAGCTTGAGCTGTCACTGAACTGGACTCAACACAGACACATGACATCTGCCACAAAAAGTTTCTCAGTAAAGCTTTTCGAATGATATAACGACTCCATGTTGCTTCAACACGATGTAAAATGATTATTTATGTAGTTTTGATTAGTTTTAATAGTTTGGAGTGAGGTTAAGGAGCGGCTCTTGTTGGGGCAGCTCCTGCGTCATGTCGGGACATGTTCTTGCCGCACACACTAATGGAGAAACAACGATGACAACAAACTACTGAGACAACACTGACTGAAGTTAAAACTGGACCAAATGCAGCTGCCCATCTTTTTTAATGACATAAACAACGTTTTTGTCAAGGGTTAAAGGGAAATAGGTAACTAACATTGGACAAAAACGCCAGCTGGCTACCAATGCTAACGCTAGCTAAAAATCAATCCAAGTTAGTGCGTCATTTCTACCAGACAACTAAATGCTTATTAGTTTACCACCCAAATGACAAACGCGATTATTCAAATATTATATTGGTATATAAATTAAAGCTTGGTTTACTTACCTTGAAAGGTTACGCTGCTTTTATTAATTTTAATAAATTTTGCTTTTAAAAAATCATTTACGCTCTTTTAAAATATGAGCGTAAAGAGGTATTAAACACAAAAGTGTCGGTATGAACTTTCAATAAATAAAGGTTTAAGCATAGGTTAACTTCTGCCTGTGCACACCCCCTACCCTTGGCGTGAGGCGATGGGGAAAAGGACTGTTTAGGTAAATAAGAAGGAATAAAACGAAGCTCGTACCCCACCATCCTGAGCTTTCATTGGCTGTTGAACAATGAACGTTCTGATGTTGAATTTCAATTGGGTACGTGACCGGCCATTCATAAATAGAGCCCGCCTTCTGTGTGCTGAACTACCAATCATTGTTGATCACCAAAAAAGGCCTAAGAGAAAAAAAGAGGAGCTAGTATTTTGCTCTTATTAGGTGATGAAGATTAATGTCGACTAGATAAAATTACATTCAGCTTTAAAAATAGCTCATGTATTGATCATATATTAATAAATAATAAAGCGTTGCAATTTATACTGGTGCTCGGTAATACTTGAACAGATGCAGTCTTAAGGCTCCATCAAAAATTAGTATTTATAATTATTAAATAAAATAAAACACACAATCCACAAATTCAAGACAAAACAAACTACAGAAAATCAATTGCAATAAATGTTTTAGTCCAAGCATTGGCACACAATTCAATTCTTGTCCAAACTGAGAGCTACTGGAAAGTTTCTAGATCTGAGCCTGCAAAGCATGCAGATTATTGGTCCGTATCATCTTCTTTCACCATCTTGTTGGTTTTGTATGTCAAAAAGCACAAATTAGTGAAGAACAATACACATTTTTCAACAAACCAACTCTTTATTACATCCGGGTTCTTCAAGTGGGCCACTGACCCACAACAGAGATTTAGTGACATCAAGAGTTTTTATATACATCCAGCCATTTTCACATAACAGAATATATCATATTTTTGCAGTTTAAATAGGTACATATTTCTCTCTGCATCTTTAGGGAAATAATATAAGGGTATAAATGTCAGAATGACAGAACACCATTGTTGTTAATATTATGCAAGATAGTATTTCTACTATGATTTAAAGTGCTTTAAATTAAAACATTACTACAAAAGGTACATCCTGTAACTGTGATGGAACATGAGGTTAATACAGTATAAGTTCACAGTGTTTTAACAGTTTACAAGCATGACGTGGCAAATGTACATTTAGTACAAACATATTTTGGCAAAGGAATTTTTTCAGTACTCGCAGGAATTTAGGAACCATGCAGAGACCATGCTACAGAAAGCTGTTTAAAGGATTAAAGAACAAAGCTTAGCTGACATGGAACACTGAAGAACGTTTCATTTCTATAAAATCTTGATTGAATCGTACAAATAAAACACCTGATTGTTAGTTTGATGGTTTCATGCGGTAGAAAGTCTTCTAATTCAAATTCCGTCCAGAGGTTAAGGAGCACGCCGATGGAAGACTAAAAAAGCTATGAAAGGAAAGGGGAAAAAAAGTTAATAGAACCACCTTAAAATGATTTAAAACTTGTATTTAGAAAGAGACATGCCAGGCAAAGCTCGTTGTCGTATGTTCTGTTCAGGACAAAAATAAACCTGTAGCTGTGAACAAAAAGATCCATTCTAACAGGAACACTGTTAGAGCTGTTAATAAATCTGTGACAAACGTGTTTGAATATGTGATGAAGGCAACGGTTGCAAATGTTTTTTAATCTTATAAAAGACAGGAGTAGAGCAACACATCTGGGTACTCAGTTCTTGCACAATTTACACACCCAAGTTGGTAGAAAAAACTACGTTGCAGTCCAAATTTACAGTTTACTTTTAAAGCGGCACTCCGGAGGATTTCATCAGGAGAGCAGTTTTTGAATCTAGCGTCCAAAGGCTCCTCCTCAAAACATCTCGACACGCGCGTCCAGTCGCGCGTGCGCGCGGCGCATATACTTCGGACATGAACTGTACAGCTCAATGTGTAGGGTTTAATCACTCACAGTTCACAATCTTATTCCAACAATACTACGAGGGTCTGATGAGCCCTCTCTGTCCCTGCTGCTTCTGATATTAGCTCTGTTAGCAGAGAGCTGCTGCTGGACTCTGAAGCTGAACTTGACTCGGCCCTGGATGAACTTTCTGACCAAAATAAACGCGTAATCCTGTCAAGCCTTGCCATTCTGTGAGGTGAAAGGTTTAAAAATAAAAATAAATCCATCTTTAGCTGGAGAATGGGTAGGTTTTTAGTAGAAATGAGCCGTGAGTCCTCAGTGAACGGCTGAGACGGCAGAGAAACACACGGAGCGTCCTGTACGACAGCGCCCCCTACTGGTACAGGTTTGGTCAATGCGCGTGCATGTTGAGAGAATGCAGACATTTGAATTTCATTGGCTGAAAAATGTCGGCGGCAAGAAAAAATGGAAAGGGGTCTCTAGGAGGAAGGAGGGTCTTCATCAGAATGACAGATGTTGTGGAACTCAACCCATAGATCATAGTTTAGACCTGAAATATCATTTAAAACATTTAGAAAACTTTGATACAGAGAAAAATGCTCCAGAGAGCCGCTTTAATTTAAGACTAAAAAAGCAGATTGGTTTATTTTGTGGGTTTTAGGTGTATGAATGTAGACGCATAAAATAATAATTTTGTGACTGAATGATTTTTAACAGCTACACAAATTCAGATTATATAACCCCCCCTGTTAATACACACCTAAAAAAAGATGAATATTGCCCCATGTGGGATGTCTGGGTATCATCTGCGCTGCACGTGGAGTGAGCGTCATGTGACACGAGTCAAAAGTAAACAGAAGCGCCCCCCCGTCTGAGACACAGTCTGGCAGGTCAGCCTGCAGAGACGTAAGCATCAGGCTGTGCTGTGCAAGCTGTGACCCTTCATACAGCGTCTGGGCACAGTGTCAGTCTGGTTATGTCCCTTTAATCAGTCTGAGTTTTAAAAAATAAGAGGCCTCCGGGAAGTTAACACTACCTCATTAATCCTCTCCACGTCCTATCATGACAACATGGATGAGATTAGAGGAGACGTGTCCATTTCTTGATGTGACATTCAACAAATTATCATTAAAACAGCTAGAAGTTCTTGTTTGGTGGCTTTAACAGTAAGTAACAGTGATGGTTTATGAAGGAAACTATTAAAACATCAGTCGATAAAAACAGAAGACTGGACTCACTTTTTCTTGTCTTTATCCTTTTTGAGCGGCTGCTGAGAGCACCCTTGTAGTGCCTGTCCCATCAGCGTTTCAGCAGCCACCTTCCTCCTATTAAAGGCATTCATCTCTTCCTCCAGCTCTCTTCTTTTCTCTTCCAGGTTCTTTTTCTCTTCATGGTGCAAGCGCTTAAGCTGCTCAAACCTCTCGTGGAGCTAAATATCACAAAAAAAACGTGTGACCAAAACACCAAAATATGTTTAAAGATCAATAAATTGTTCAGTCCTCACCTCTTTTTCCTTTTCTTTTAGCTCTGCCTCTGTTTCTTTAACTTTGTTAACGAACATCTGTCTCATTGATTCCTCTTTGTGTTGCAGCTCCTTGATGAACTCCTTTCTTTTGGCTTCATACGTCTCCTGGAGGCTGGAGACCAGAGAAAGAAAAACAAACTTACCAAATATGCTAAGTCGAATTGCACAATCCTATAAAAACAGTAAGGAATGATACATTATTTTGCACAGAAGTAATAATCTAAATCAGAAATGTATTCAGATGGGATTAAATTATTTAAACAGAACCATTCTTTACTGCATAAAAATGAATTTTCATGTGATGTTTACGGATGAAGGACTTCCACCACATCATAATAAATCTGACAGATTTACTTTAGGAAACTGCTCAGAGGAATTACATGGAGAGCATCCCTAATTTCACCTGAACGACTGGCTGTCAGAGTCCGTGTCCTTGAAGCCCATCTCTTCCAGCTTGCAGCGCCGGTACAGCTCGTAGTGACGGGAGTGTGTTTGCTCCCGGAGATCCTCCATGTTAACACGCAGCAGCATCTCCCTCAGCTTCACCAAATCACAGTGATCCTCATTTTCAACTAAAAAAAATAAAATACATAATCTTTCGTTTGTTAGATAAAGGATCTCTCTAAATCCTAATATGTTTGATACTCGTGATGTTTTTGAACTCAGTTGAGGAGAATCACCCTGCACTGCTCCCCAGGGGTACATCCTTCCTTTCACCATCCTGTTTCCTATTTTAACATCCTCGGTGCTTCCAACCACAGCAAAGGGAAGACAGGTCTGCAACACAGCAGAAAGAATGTTCAAATCTGTGCACGTTTCACAGCTCTTCTCTTTTACAGGAGTTATTTCAGGATTATATATACTCTAGAGCAGAAATGGCTAAATTTATGATGTTTGACTTAAATAAATTATCACTAAATTTAAAATTGAACTAAATTCACACCATTTGGAAATTGTAAAATAAATATTCCTACAGTACAACAGTAAAAATAAACTAAAAGGGTGTATGAAAATACATTTCTGGGTTTACTTCTGCTGAAAACCTCACATGAAACATGTTGAAGAGAAAGTTGTGAGCAAGGTGGTAAAGAAACATTTAGATTTTACAAGCAAAGTTAATTTATAGCTTAGAAAAAGACAATATGAGGTCATTTGAGGTCTATTTGCTCAGTGTGTCACCTGCAGGGAGGATTTACTGTATAACCTCAGTGCTGCTCCGAACTGGAACACTAGGTTATCTTTTTTTTTACACTCATTTAAAGAAAAGCTAGTATCATTTATAAATATTTAATAATTTATATATATTTTAAACATTTACATTTTTACAGTGTATTAGGTCTGTGTTCTGTGTAACTAAATCTGATTTGCTGCTGTGTTTCACGCATTCACCACCAGGGGTCAGTCATATGTCACTGGTTATAAAAGTTGATTAAGTTTGTACTCATTTGTTGCATATTAACCTGCAAAACCAAAATCATACATATAAAATCTTCAAATACATCATGTATGTTATGTCTCTATTTTTAGACTTACGTTTATAGAGGAATTAATATCTGAAACATCCTCATCCTCTGTAGAAAACTGATAAATCTGCACTCCGTAGCTCAGCAGCTCGTTCATTATATTCCTCTTCAGGTTCTTCAGGTCGTTCTTGGATATGATGTCTGCCTTCCCTATAACAGGGATGATGTTCACCTGAAAAGAAACCAAACATGAGTGGCAGACATGAGAAACTGATGAAACACACGAAGGCTGAATCTTTCACCACCTTGCTCTCCAGTTTCTTCATCGTGATGAGATCAAGAGCCTTCAGGGAATGCCCGTTGGGAGAAATAAAATACAGACACACGTGGATCCTGGAGTCGTTGTAGTTAAAAAGGGAGCGTTTTATTTTTAGCTCCTCTTCGAGATACTTCTCAAACTGGGCATCGAGATAGTCCAAAATGGGTTTGTAGCTGCAAAAGACATTAAAAAAACCATCAGCAGTGCTATTTTACGCACACAATATGAACAGTGGAGATCTGAATGGGCTCTTTGTTGCCTCAGACATGTCAGTATCTGGGTTACAAACTCTGCACTCAGCCAAGAATGGCAGATTTTTATACTTCCTGCAGAATCAGGATTCGTTCTATCAATCATTCCCTGTTGTTCCCTTTCAGGACTGGATGCCAAATGAGCTTTCATACTTCTGATTCCACTACCAGACAGCAACGATTAACATTGATCTCAACACTAAACTTGAAATCATAATTACTGTATGGCCATTTAATATTAAACTCTCACCACTATTTTCTTTATTTGTGCCAGAAAGCTTCAAAACACTCAGTTTTTTTGTGCAATTTTTCAGCAAAATTATGTAAAGACTACATTCCTAAAGTCTAATAATCTTAGTAAATTTGCGCAAATCCAGACTGTTTTACTAGTTTATCCTTTTTACAACCCAGACCAGGAATGTCAGCATCAATTTAATAGGAAGTGAAATTCAGTCAACATTCTGTACCTTTCTTCATTGTTGATCTGGTCTCCAAACCCCACAGTGTGCACGATGGTCAGCTTGAGCTTGACGGTGCTCTCCTGCAGATCGTAGGTCTGTGAGCGCAGCTTCACTTCCTCCTCATAGTGGCTGGCTTCCTCGTTTTCAAATGTTCTGCTGAAAAGTGTGTTCATCAGTGTCGACTTGCCTATTCCCGTCTCACCTTAAGAGAAAAAGAGAGCAAACAACAAAGGAAGTACACTGACTGGAGGATGTTGTGCTTTGCTAATGAAAGCGATGGATAGCTAACGTACCGACACAGAGGATGTTGAAGTTGAATCCCCGTGCGACTAATTTGTTGACCAGCTGACACGGAAGACTGTTAAACCCCACCTGACCACTGAGCTCCAGGCTTCGTTTTTCTTCATTCTGAGGTGAAAAATTGGGAAAAAGAAATAGTTTATTGTATGTATGTCACAGTATCACCAAAAAAGACAATTTACGACAGTTGAAATTCCACTTTTAACCAGTAGGGGGCTACGCAGGAAAGTTCCTAAGTGTTGCTTTAAATAAAAATGAGATAAAACCGGTTTTCTGCCACATCATTCTTTGCAAATGAGGTCATCTCCCTCTGGTTTGATCTATAAAAAGATTCAATCAAACCAAAATTATCAACAAAAAGACAAGTAGGATATGTGTTTAAAGGTGGGACAGTCACACTAAGCATCCTCTGGCTTCAGTAGTCCAAAACTAAGACCTAGTTCTGATCAGCGTGCTGGGAAAGGCAATTTCTTTGCTTTCCATGTTTCTTAGCATAAGTATTAAAACAACTCAAAGCATTTTAGTTTGTTTAACAGCTATGTCAGGCCCACAGAACGGATGTGGCTGCAGCACGATGATCTGGCACGCTGTGAGAAGATGCAGATTCTCCGGAGGATGCTGGCATCCTGTAAAAGGCTCAACATGAAGACCAAGGAGAAGTGGTCAATGCAACAACAATCTGCCTCTCACACTCACACACATGTATACAAAGAGCTCTTTATCTGGGGGTTATTTCACAGGGTAGGAGGATATCCAAGCTGATGGCTGCTCTGGTGCCCATGACCTTCCAATGATTGTTAGACAACACATTAAAGCCTTATATTCTATAAAATGCTATTTTCTGACAAGAACAACTATAGTAATGTGCAAAAATTAACAACTTAGTTTTGCTTTCAAGCAGCCAAACTTTCTTGTAGTATTTTAAAGTGGTTTTTATCAATAGTTTTTCAGGTTTTTGGAAGATCATTCAAAGTTTTTGTTTGGACTTTTCACAAATATTTTGTCCAGTTCTTGTACCTGACTACAACAGCATAAAAAAAACTATCCACGATATAACTAAAAACAGGAGCAAATCTATCATTCTGGACTTTGTACCTGGTCATAACGTGTTGTGTACTTCTTGTGCTTAAAAATACTGAGAAAATGGACAAATGACCAAATAAAGGAGAAGAATGAAAGTCTATCCAGCAGATGAACATATCTGAATGACTCAAAATAACAGGAAAACAATTACAGTTAATACTGGATCATCCCTTGAGTTTAGGAGCATGTTTATGCAAAATGTAGTGACTGACAGACCTGAATCATCTATAAAAAGAAGAAAAACAATCAGGACACATTGTGACTAAGGAAATAAGAACATAAAGCATTTCAAATTAAGGATTTGAGAAAGATCCTAATGAGATTATATATTTTTTCATATTTATTCATGTTCATTTATTCATAGAGTGATTGAGAAAGCAAGCAAACAAAAATGTACAAGGTTTGAAAATAAGTGGGGAAAGCAGCCAAAGTCCAGACAAAAACTACTGATTTAAACCACTTCAAAAAGACCAGTCTGAATCTCTGAAAGCAAAATAAAAAGAAACTAAAATATGACTCAAGATTTTTGCACATTACTGTGCATGTAACCTAAGCTTATTTGCTAGCAGCACTTGAAGCTGGTGTAGATTATTTCAGCTGCTACTTCCACAACTCCTCTTAATCCAGTATTTTAGATCACATTTCATAAAAACGATCCTTGCCGTTTAAATCCCACCTGTCAGAGGTGCAGATATATTGTAAACAGCAAACTCTCAGCACTGTGTCATAGCAGCATCACTTAAACGTCTTTTTTCTCCATCACGTCTCCAGAATGTTCTTCATCACAGCAACATGAAGCATTTTTCACCGCAGCTTTACGTCTTCATCATCCGCGGATTGATGAAACCGTCCGAGCTGCTACTGCATCACCACGCTCTGCTAAACACCTGATTATGAACGTCGCCCTGCCTGATTCCTGCTTATTGTCCCAAAACAGCAAATGACGAGTCCCCGCAGACAGTCGGTCACACAGTAAAAACACATTACCTCACTGGTCGCCATCATCATCGTCATCATCATCATCACAAACGGTGCAGGAATTTAACGAGTCTTCATCTAGACCTGCTCCCCTCACACTCCACTACTTCAAGGCAACACCCCCTCGGTGCTGGAGGGGACATTACAACCAACAGCCTGCTGCGCGGGAGGAGGGGGGTTGTTTGTAAAGAAGTAGGGCAAGCCGTTCTAACATATAATCAAACCACTCTAACATTTCTGATGACGTTTTGTAGATTTCGGGTGTTTTTCTCGTGGTCGTCAAAATTCACATTGTTTTACGAATACAGTTTTCATCAACAGTATTTAATCCGTTACGTTTAAATTGATGTTTTAATATCTGTTGGCTAGACCAGTGGTTTTTAACAGGTAGATCAACACACCCAAAAATGAGCTGCACTAAAAAATGTTGAGAAAAACATAATGGAACGTCATCTGTTCACGTTTTTAACAGCAGGTGGCGATGACGCCAATAACCCTATTGGTAAGGTTAACCGAAGAAAAGTACGATTTTGTATTTTAAAATAAATAATAATTAAAAAAGAATCATTTTTAATAATAATAATAAAATTATTTTCCAAATAATAATTGAATGTCTAGGTTAAACAAAATGAAGAGGAGAGGGGATGATTTGTGGCCACATATATTGTAATGGAATTTGTTTTCTGCATTTGACCCATCCCTGAGGAGCAGAGGGCAGTCAGTTTCACCGTGCCAGGGAGGCAGTTGGGAGTTCAGTATCTTCCCCAAGAATACTTCAGCACATGGCTTAGACCTGGGACTAAACCTGATCTCCAGATCAGAGGACAGCCTCTCTTGCCTTGAGCTGTGGTCACCAGTGTTGGGAGTAACTAGTTACCAAAGTAATTAGTTACAGTAATATATTGCTTTTTTTGAGTAACTAGTAATATATTACATTACTCTTTTAAAGTAAAGTAATATATTACTAGTTACAATTTGAGTAACTTACCAGTTACAACACCCCACCCCCCAAAAGACATTTGCCAATGAGTTAAGGAGTTGGCTGCTATGGAAAAAGAGCTGAAGAGAATATTTGAAGCCCAGGAGAGTATCAACAGCTGATATATGGACTGACATTAATAAAAAAAAATTAGGATTAACTGAAGTTTAATAAAATAGTGAGAAAATTACAGTATTTTCTGGTGTAATTCTTATGTAAAATGTAAATTGATCACTTTTAGTATTTTAGAATGCCGCCACATAAGATATTTTGCCAAAAGAAACTCAAAGTAGTGTAACTTAGTTACTTTTTGGGAACTGTAACAAACTAGATTACATTTTTTATGCTGTAACTAGCTATATTAATATAATACAATTTTAAAGAAACTTACCCAACACTGGTGGTCACCCCCAAATATTGGGCAAAAGGTCAAAATCTTTGTCTGATATGTATAGAATCATAAAGATATCCTTTGTCATGAGGAAAACAACTGATGTTTGGAATATCTGAAATGTTGATTGGTTAAGATTATTTGCATTCTGGATGACTGATTTTAACAATTTTGATTAAAAAGAACAGTAACACAAATAACCCATTATAAAATCCCAATGATTAAATGATAATACAACTTGCCATATACCTGGTATGACGTCTCTTCTTCTATGCCTAAATCAGTCACCTTTAATTGTGCTGCCAGTATGTCTCTGTGAAACAGGACAATTATGCCTGTTGGTGGAAATCACATCCATACAGTTACATCAGTAATAGTAATAATAATAATGTCCACTAAATCTGACAATAGTTTTCTCTTTGTTACAAATAAAGGCTTTTTAATTAGAGTTTAGATTTAAAATTGTGTTAGGAAAAGTATTTCAGTTACTTATTGTTACACCAAAGCACATAAATCAAACTCTGTTAGCTAAAGGAATCATATTTGATATACCTATTTCTAAGATTATATAAGAGCTCTACCTATTTAACAGTATTGATACTTTCCTCCAAATCTAAATCATTTATGTATCTGCTGCCCTCTGGTGGAGAATCTAAATACTGTATGTGCAAACTTCCCATTTTACTTATGATTTTATTGCTATAAACTACATAATAAAATATAACAAATTGTGTATTTGTTATATTAACAGTAACCAATAATTGTGTATTTTTATGTACATTCTGACTATTATTTTATAATGTTTTAAAGGTTGAAAACACATATATTTATACAGTCAAATAAAATTGAGGATGGGGATGATTTTCGAGGTAAAAATCTGAAAGTGCTAAATATGAAACAGGATTATTTTACAGTAATATGTTATTTTAAAATATCTTGTAGGGGTTATTTTTAAATTATAATAATAAACTAAACCATTTAGGAAATCACAGCTAATAAAAACATTTAATGACGCAGCTGATTGTTGTATTATAGAACCCTTTGTCTTGTAATTTAAATAAAGAAGACTTCTGAGTGGGCCTGGTGTTTTTAACGGGGAGTGTCTCCATT